>LOJH01005883.1:12401-33392 GCA_001685095.1 Ellobius talpinus | reverse complement strand
ATAGCTGCTGAGATACCAGCCCATTGGGGTGTGATCTCTCTCTTTAAAAAAGCAACACCTGAGCCCCCAGTAACAAGGCCCGTCTAAAACCAGGCACCTAGAGTCACATTGAGTATGCTAGGGACACCATGTGGGTGGCCTTGATGCCACCTGAATTCCTCTTCATTCCACTGCCTGCTTGTCAGAGTCAGTGTTGAGGCAAGAATGGTGACACCCCATGCTCCCATTGAGTCTTAGACTAGGATTGCAGAGTACCCAGGAGACAGCCATGCCATAATACAGTAGAACTCTCCCTGCATCCCCTGGTCAAGACATGTGCTCATTTTAGGGGCAAGAGTCCTCTTCACAGAGTCAGAGTCTCAGGAAAGAGATGCTCTAAGTCTCTTATGAGTGTAGAGGACATTTCTCTTGGCTCCCCCTGACTCCCAGGCCTGTGTATTCTTCCCAGAGGCATAGCATCCTACAAAGCTCCCTGACTCGATGTTATACTGTGTCTTAGGAGGTGTAACTCATCTTTGCATAGTGATGTCTTGGCACCATAGGCTTCATTCCTGTGAGAGCAAACTACTAGCCCTCCAGGATAGAAGATGTCAGATCATCAGCTTCACCAAGCAGGCCTTCTCAAGGAGTGACCTGTCTTGACTACTCAGTATGTTGTTCATTGGCATCAGTAACCAGGTCACATCAGATCATGCTGGTCAGCCCATTTCTGCCACCATGGCCACACTTGGGTGGATGCATTAGGTAGCAGTGGGCTGGCATTTTGTCTTTCTGGTTGTTCAGCGCCTTTTCCTTGGAGGCTGGGTAGTGATGACATATGGGCCCTTCCACCTTTTTCATTCCCCATGTTCCCATGCATGTGTATATTTCTGTCCTTGTCCTGACTCCCAATCTAAGTGGACCAGCCACCTCTGCCCATGAAACCATGTGTCATCTAACCTTTGCTATTTCCTTCTGTGGGAAGTACAGCTTTGCTGTACCGAAGTCTCATTGAAGTGCCTCTCACTGGATGACTTTCCCCTCATTGCTGGTTCTGTAAACCAGGTGACATGTGTTTTTGGCTGGTGCTCACTTACCAAGATTACCCTTCTATAGACCAAACTTGGGCCTTTCTTTCTCTTTCTGATGGTCATATAGAATTCCTCTATTCAACTGTAAGTCTGAACCTTGAGAGAGAACTGGCACAGCCATGATTGGCTTTATGTTGTGGCAGAGGGCAGGAGAGCACTCCCAAAGAAGGGAATAAGTGCATTCATTCTGAAATGGCTTTGCTGCCTCCTCATCAGCCCTCCGCCTGTGAGCTTACGATATTCTCCAGTCCTCCTCTAGGAACCCCAACTCCAATGTTGGAGCATGGGGATTTGTTCCCCTCAATCGCTAGGTCTAGGATTTGTGCTCTGTTTGTCTCTTTCTTTCAACATGGCAGACAGGGTTTGTAACAGAAAGAACTTTGACCATGAAAAGCAGCTCAGGAAACTTCTGTTTATCAGTGGATTTAGGTCAGACCCTAGGAATAGAATAGGGAGAAGTTTTGTTCTTAGGTTAGGATATGTGGTGGATGAACTGAAGGATAGGCCCAAACTGTGCGTCTTCTGGACAGACTGAGTCCGAAGCTGGGGCTCCTGTTTATCTGCACACCATGTTCCCTGCCTCCTTGAAATATCCTACCGTAGTCTTCTCCTTTACCAGTCAGGGTAACTATGATGGAAGCATCGCGGATACCATGTCCAGATGGCATTCACTGTGAGTTAGCTATTCATGTCATGGCAACTATTACATATGGTGGTAGTAGTGTGTCTCAAATAAGTTTTGTGGTTCTAAGTGTCTCAGGATTCCAGCAGGGAGCCGTGAGGAAGGGTCCAGGGTACAGTCAGGCTGTAATGACTTCTTTTATATTAGTAGTGTGTTCCCTTTCAAAACAGGCACCAAGACACAGTGTGGGTTGAAATGTTCATCAGAATTTTTCAGAACTTCAATCCCTGTCTGCACACATGTACTTTGCATATTCACAGCCTGTAGAAAGACACCTGCTGGTATGGACAGTAACTTATAAGACTGTTCTGTCTCCTCAATGCACACTTGAGTCAAGCTTGTCTTCTTCCTGCACATGCGTTTACTCAGTGTATGCAGAGTACATGGTTTTCCTCCCAAATAGTGCAATTAAGACCATTGTCAGACAGCAGTCACTAGATGAACATGTAGAAGCTCTCCTAACAGGTAGCTGGAGTAAAGGCCGTGGCCACTTATAACTAATGACTCACGACACAGAGATCTCTGCACTCCTTCTTAAACCTTCAAAGGAAAATTAAATCCTACTTTCTATATTTTATTCAAAGTACATGTTATTATGTCTTAATTTTTGAAAAGTATTGATTTATATGTTATATGTAATACCTTGAGATAGCTGTTTCAAGGACAGATCATTTACAGAGTCACGTGAAGATTCACCTGTTGCCCTGGAGTTTAATTCAGGTCTTCCCACAGTGTGGGTAGGAAGCCAGCTTTTAAAGGTGTTTCTTGTTTCTGACAGTCAGTTGGAAATTAGTCCATTTGGAATCACCACAGCAGCCAATGCAATTAGCATGCTTCTGCCCAGTCTCTAAGGAGTTCCTGCTGGGTTCAAGGATATGGAAGGAACAGCTCTGCTGTAAAATGTCACTTGTGAGTGGTGGTGGCTGAGGGTATGTCTCTCTCAACAGGTGCAGGCTTGGGTCTCTGGTGGCACCTGCATTTTTGGAACACAGCTGTACTTTAACTTAGCAAGCGTCTGTTGTTTTTTATGGCTGCCTCCAAGATATTTGGGTACAAGTAGCAGTTAGAAGAAACTGTCAAAAGTTGTCTTGGAAGGGAAAATAGGCTCCTCTTGCTGTGTTCTGGGTTAGGACTGAAAAGCTAGGTAGGGCTCCTTTGCTCTGCAGTTTAGCACACACTCAGGTTTCCCATTGTACCCTGCAGCTGTAATGCCAATTACACTGATTAATCAATTGACCACAAGTGTTTATGGATTTCCCACCCATGTCTGATTAGTGCAGAGTTATGTGCCCTTGACTATGAAGAACTTATAATCCGATTGAAGGATGAGATTGTTTTCAGATGCAGGTAAGAGAATATCAATTCCTGGTGATTTGTATAGACCGTCTGTCATGGGAGTGTTGTAAGCTGAGGTCCTGGGGGAGGGTCGGCAGCCAGCTCTGCTTCATTGGTGGAAATGCTAGACCTGGACAGTACCTGCATTTCCTAAGCAAGGCAGCCTTTCAGACTGCAGTACGTGGAATTTCGGGTGAAGATGCCACCCGCGTGTAGGTGATACAGAAATTGATGGCCAAGTGCACTATAAGACACAGGATAGATCTGAAAGGACAAGGCAGCAGTTTTGACCTCCATCTCCCCTTCAGCAAACTTGGGAGCCTGCTGTTTGCTGTGAAGTGATAGGGACCTAGCAAGGCCACCTCCCTGCTGTTATGGAGGTCACATAAGCAACACACATACTCTCAGGAGCCCAGGCCACAACTCTCAGGGAAGATCAAAGAAGAAATCCAGATAAGAGCCTTCCACGACAGAAGCTACAGGAGGGTCCCCATCAGGGCTCACTTTGAGCATTACTGTGCAGCTGGAGATGTTCTGTAGGAGCTTTATTGTGGAGTCTCTATAGGCTCCACATGGGCAGAGAAAACTTGGTTAAGAGCTCTGACCCCTTTCAGACAAGAGTGGAGATGGACTTCAGAGGAAACAGACTCCTTGTAACAGGGGTATTGGGAGGAAGTATCTGTCAGGGGCAGCTGAGGAAGATCAGAGGTGGGGCTTGTTCCGTGTATGTTGGGAAGATTGCAAGCAGTCCAGTGTATAAAGGTAGTGGAGGCTGGTGGCTGAATTCAGGATTTCTTGGTGGCAAGCTGAAGTCAGGCAGTGGCACAGTTTCTACACAAGGCTCTGTTCATATAGTTACTGTTGACAGCTGTGAGGACCAACTGAGTCTTGCTGAAATAGGTAATGGGGGCTTGATAACAATGTCTGGGGTTTACATTGTTCTTTGCTTTAATTAAAGAGCATTTATGCGGCGGGAAGGAGCAATGAAGCAGAATGTCAAGATGTGCATGTCAGCAGAGCTGCCTGACAGCCGTCTATTGTGACTTCTGCTTCCTAGAAAGTGTCTGGGCATTTCCATAGTGGAGAACTCCAAACAGCAAGTCTCACCAAAATGTGAGCTCACTTAACACCATGGAACCGTACATTTTAAAAAGTGGCCATAGTTCTGTGCGGATATTTTAAAGCATTTTAGAAAGATAGTTAAAAGGGTAAATTCCATGTTTTATATATATCTTACCTGTACAGAAATACTATCCAGTTGGCCAGCAACAGGGCCTGCTGTCAAGGTCTAAAATTAAAAGAGATAGTCACGATATTAAAGAATTTTAAAAGAAAAAAAAGGCTCGTAATTGGCTTTTTTTCTTTCCCTCCTTTTGGAGATAGGATCTCCCTGTATAGCCCAATCTGACTTTAAACTCACTAACTAGCTCAGGTTGGCCTTGAACTCCCACCTTAGCCTCCTATGTATTGAGTTTATGTGTATATGCCTGACATTATTTAACATTCTTAATGTGATTTTATTTTACTTTTTGATTATTGTATTTACAGAAATAATTTTCCTAGCTCATTTTTTTGTTTTGTTTTTTGAGGCAGTCTCACTTGTAGCCGAGGCTGAACTCAAACTCATGGCAGTCTCCCTGCCTTACTCCCCTGAGTGCTGACTTACAGGAGTGAGGGACCATGCTTGCTCCTCTTAGCTTATATTTAAAACTTGCAACCCCCAAATCCTAAGCCTGACCCAGTCTTCATGGGCATGGCCTCAGTCCTTCTCAGTGTTTGGCATCAGGCCCCTCCAGTGTGTTCTCTGAGATCGGCAGGAGAGCAGTCACCAGGCACGATATAATCCCCAGCATCCCAATTCCCACTGGACTGCTTTTCCGCTGCCTCGGTGGAGTCCAGATTAATGAGGTTTCCTTACACCCAATCCAGTAGGGAGAGGCCCAATTTCACGCTTAATTCGTCATGACTGCTCATAGCATTTTAATTGTTTGCTATTGTGTCAAAATATTGTCCTCCTGACAGTTGGGACAATATAAATGGAAAGCAGGAGGAAGTAGAAAATTGAGTAACTGCAAGAAAATAAGAATGCCTTTGAAATACCTAAAAGACTGACTTCCCTAGCATCAGAAAGACACTTGCTCTCTGGCACTCCGGCATGGTATTTGGGGAGGCTGTGATTTCTCTAGATGGTACCTGCTTAGGATGAAGTTCCTGAACCTAGAGCCACCTCACAGCGAGCTGGGTCCTGCCTGCCCATGCCTGCTCACCCCAGGAGCTGTGTCCTGCCTGCCCATGCTCCTCACTGAGCAGATGCCCGCCTGCTCACCCCAGGAGTCTTCTGTAGTGGTGTATCCCCGCTACTTTCGGCATATACTCACCCTGTCCTTTAACTTACTGCCCTATTTCAGTAAAGCCTCATGAAAATGTTGGTTTTTGCCCCAGCATCAAGTCCTCACTACTAACACGTGGAATAATCTTTCCCCACAGAGCTTTCGAACACACAGACTCCCAGAGGCCTTAGACTCTCCCTCTTGCACATCTAGTTAAACAAGAGAAAGCCCAGACTCATGATCCACTCACATTAGTTAGCCAAGGAGGGCCTGCCAATCAGGACAGGTGGTAGAGAGATTATAAAATTGTCACCTGAGTCCTTCCTGTCCATGACACTCATTCAGGCCAGCAGCAGTACAGAAAGTTCAACCCAAGAGTTTTAGTCTCAGCTCAATTGTATTATGTATTTTTTTTGAAAGATGCATGACCTCTGGAAAAGAGTCATGAGTCTTCCTTGAAAAGACTACTAAGTCACAAAGTGCAGTGAGTGGAGGGATTGCCTCAGCTGCTCCACAGGACAGGTGTTTAGTGACTGCCTGCAGTGTGAAGGGATCACCTCAGCTGCTTCACAGGAGGACAGGTGTTCAGTGCCTGCCTGCAATGTGGAGGGATCACCTCAGCTGCTCCACAGGAGGACAGGTGTTTAGTGACTGCCTGCAGTGTGAAGGGATCACCTCAGCTGCTCCACAGGAGGACAGGTGTTCAGTGCCTGCCTGCAGTGTGGAGGGATCACCTTAGCTGCTCCACAGGAGGACAGGTGTTTAGTGCCTGCCTGCAGTGTGGAGGGATCACCTCAGCTGCTCCACAGGAGGACAGGTGTTTAGTGCCTGCCTGTGGTGAGTGGGTTCCTGCAGGAGGCATTGGGAATATAGCAGTGCTCTAGCTGATGGTTCTGGTGGGGAACGGCAAGGCCATTTTTCTGTTTTAGATACACAACTAAATATACAACCAAGGCCAGATACTGGTCCGAGGTCACATGATCAAAGGGTGTGAAAATCCTCACTTCATATCCAACCAGAACTCAGGGTTAGTGAGCTTTCTCGTGTTATTTAGGAGTAAGCAATTATGTCTAACATCAAATCAAGGTTTTAGGGTATGGGGGTGGCTCAGGATGTACGCATAAGCAACTGAGTCAGATCACCAGCTCCCACGTAAAATGTCAAGTGCGGCGGTCCACACTTACAATTCCTACGCCAGGCCTGCTGGTCAGCCAGCCTAGCTCAGTTGGTGAGCTCCAGGTTCACTGAAAGACCCTGTCTCAAAAGATAAAGTACAAAGCTATCAAGGTAGAAGTCTGATATCAACCCTGGTTGCTGCACATGAATGCACCCATGTACACATATAAGGAAATCAAGGTTATAGCACATTGTATAAAACTAGTGGAAAAAAGCCTCAAAGTGTTAAAAAGAAAGATGATACAATGTGACCCCCCACACACAAGACAACAAAAGACAGAGAACAAAGGAAGCACCAGGTGCAGATGTAAGACTGGCTATAGTCTGATGCCAGTCGGCAACAATGGGAAAAATTCCCACCAAAGGAAAAATCTGCCGTGCATCTCATGCCAGAAATAGGCATGATACTGTGCTCCTGACGCAGAAGACCTGTAAGAGACCCCATTAAGTTCAAGACACACTGTGTTGGTGGTCAACAAAGGTCCAGCAAGAGAGTGACATTCACAATAAGGCCTAACGGGCCAGATTACTAGCTATGTGAGGACAGGAAGTGCCAAGAGAGACACCAAGACTCACTTTTGTATCCCATGGCAGATCAGGGTGACAGAGACTCCAACCAGCATGCACGTGATTTACATAATGTCTCCTTGTCCCCATCATTAGTGAGCTGCCACCCCTGCAGAGATGTAATCCCTCTGGGTCAGAAGAAGTTCTCCAGGCCCTCCACAGCCCTGTTCTCTCCTCTGCTCCTACTGGCTCATTAGCTCATGTTCTGTCTGATGACAAAGTTCTGTTTCAAAGAAGGACCTTGTTTGTCTTTTTTACTGCTATAGCCCCCAGGGCCTGAAACATGCCTTCCAAAACACTGTTAGCTTAAGAAATACCTGCAGGGTCCCTGCTCTGTGCCAGCTGTTGTGGAAACTCTCGAATGCAATGACAACCCAAGCACGGACCCCTGTTCCAGGTGCCTACTTCTAGCAGAGCGAGTGCATATTAGTAGGTAGCAGGCTGGAGGAGGGTAGTGCCTAGGGGAGAGTGGAGCTGGCAGGAAGGGCCCAGAGATTTGGGTCAGGGAAAATGCCTTGAAGTGGTGATGGAGGAGCAGATGGGGTGCTAGCCATGCAGCCCTCTGAGAGAAGGTGTTTCAGACAGGCACGCCAAGGACAATGGGGTATTAGTAAGGTAGGATGGGGCCTTGCATACCAAGTTTGGACTTTCTCTTGAGAATGTAGGCCTGACATTGGCCCTGCTCTGACACTGAATCCTGCAGATCAGCTGAGCAGGAGGAATTTGGGCTTAAATGACCTTGAGCCACTACTGATCCTAGGTAGCTCCGCCATGGCATGAGGCAAGCAAGAGTTCTTGTTTTATATATTGTTTTTGAGGTGAACAATATGTGCTAATCTCAATTATTAAAAAGTCCATTTGGAACATTTATTAGCACAAATGAATTCAATTATTTCAAATATAGAAGCAAAATATTGTACGGGATGAAAATATATGATATAATTAGACTATTAATGAAGACACATACCTCTGCATGATTGAAAATGAAAGCTTAACAGTCTTGAAAGGATGGTGTTAAATATTTACTTATTTGTCTGAGGTTCACATTTTTGGATGCTAAAAATACTCGTTAATGACAGGGGCGGGGGAGGAGGTTTGATGCAAGTAATACACTATTTCATATTTGTCTCAGACCAAAGTTAAAGCCGCTTCTCTACAGTCTCCCGGGAAGTCTTTGAAATAGAGACCACTGCTGGGATAAGAGGGGCTTTCCCCAAGCAGCCGGCACACCTGTTCTGAGAGGAGTGGTCTGCAGAAGGACTGAGCACGACGGGAAGGTCTGCCTGGAAGGCGGGCTGCCATTATCTAGCTGTAAAATTTCTGGAGCTGCAGCGAGGAGACTGAGTGAGTTGCATCAAAGCACAGTCATGGAGCCATGAAGGCAGGAAGGAAACAACATGGACCTTTCTTCCTGGGAAGTCTGGCTTGTCCTTTCTGCCTCTGTCAAGTGGTGGAGTGTGGAACTTGCCACTTGTAAAGTACGAAGCAAGAGAGCAGAGTGACAGGCCTCATTCTGTCTGTAGTCCTGCAGCAAGGTCTCCTGGGAACTTGGCTCAAGTCTCTGGTCATTGTGCCACCCCCATGAGACTGCTTGGTAACAGTCATCAGGTGATTAGTATGCATGTTAAATTGGAGAAGGAGGACTGGAGAGTGGCTCAGCAAATGAAGCCCACTTTTCTCGCAGTTGTGAAAATCTCGGTTCAAATCCCTAGAACTCTGTCAGGCCAAACATGGTAGTGCACATCTGTAACTCCTGTGTTTCCTTGGCAAGATGGGAGAGACAGTCTCAGACACATGCAAGCCAGCCAGCCTTGTAGTGGTGTTTCATTTGTATTTTAATAAATAAAGCCTACCTGAAGATCAGAGAGTAAAACAGCCGCACTGGTCAGCCTTATAGACCAGGCAGTGGTGACACACACCTTTAATCCCAGTAGCCATAGAAGCCAGGCGGTAGTGGTGCACTCCTTTAATCCCAGCACTAGAGAGGAATATAAGATGGGAGGAGACAGCTGTCACTCACAGTCTATTCTGAGATTCCTGGAGGCAGGATCGCCATTTCAGACTGAGGTAGAGTTGAGGTAAGTGACTGGCTGTTTTGCTTTTTCTGACCTTCAGGTTGAACCCCAGTATCTGTCTTTGGGATTTTATTAATTGTGCTACACAGCCTAGCTTATGAAATGGAAAACAAGAGACCCAGTCTCAGGGTAAAAGGCAAGGACTGAGCCCTGAGGTCCTCTGACCTTCACTTCATGTGTGCACCGTGACATGTGTGGCCTACACTCATGAGCACACAAATCATTCACACACATACACAAGTTGAAAGTAGAAAAGCATTGGCTTAGTCCAGTGATTGGCAAGCAAGCCAAGGCTCACTAGCAGTGCTCCTGACATACAGTTTTGTGTGTGGTCCCACCTATTCATTTGTAAGTCCAAAGAGACTGCTCAGAGGTTGGTTATTGCCACAGAGGTCCTGTGATCAGCAAAGCTAACCTTATTTGCTCTCTGGACCTTTAAGAAAAGTTCTGTTGGTCCTTGACTTAGAGTATTAGTTCTGGTCGTGTGCCCTGGGTTCAAGCCCACATCCCCTGAGATATCCTTGAGAGAGCAAGGGATGACTCACTCACTGTGTCCTTCATATGAAGCTGTTTTACTTCCTAGTGATTCTCAGTCTGGCCTGGCCCAGCTGGTCAGCTATTCCTCTGGACTTGCCACTTACTTGTGTACCTTAGCTCTTTCTCCCTGTGGCCTCAGCTCCCTTTCTGCTCAGTGTACCCTCACTGCTGCTGTGAGCAGAAGAGCTCACCTCTTTGGTGTGTTCTGGGGTTTTCAGGAGTGCAGAAGCAAAAGTCACTGAGTCTTTCTGGTGCTATCATTCTTTATTACCTGGAGCATCATAAGACCATGCCAGACCTGGGGGAAGGAGGTGACAACAGCATATACATCCTCCTGGGAGCCATCAGTTGATGACTGCCACACATGGAAGAGTGCACAAAGTATGCAAGATGTGGGATTTGCTATTTGTGTGGCTACTCTGCATTTGGGAGTGGGCCTTTCCGGGTGATTTTCTCTTGATTGGAATCCTCCTTCTGTAACACTTCAAAATAGTGTGGGAAGAAAATGGGGTCACTTGTTAAATTTGGTTGGAAATCTGAGGCCTGGCTTTTCTTAGAAAGTGTGCCAGTCCCTTACCTGGCAGCATGCCCTTCTTTCTGCATCTCTTGCTGTCTTCGGCATTATCATGGTGACTTGGGGCCTGTGGAACATTTCCATTTTTCTTCATGTTGCCTTCCTTCCTCACGCCCTGCTTTGCCCTGTCATTGTGTTGGTGTGGTAAATCATCCTGCTGCTGTTGTGGGTACAAATGAACCTCAGTGTGTAGGAGTGCTTGTGCGCGCGCGCACGCGCACACACACACACACACACACACACACACTGTAAATCCTCAGCCCTTTTCACGCTCCCCTTTCGAACTAGCATTTCCCTCTCCTGGGAATGCAGTAACACCAGTTAGGATTTTTGCTCACAAATGGCTGCGTTTAAAATAAACCCAGAGAAAAGGATCAGATAATCTGTGCATCACGTGTGTTTGACTTATTCATTATCAGAAATTGTATTGTAGTTTCATTTTGGCCCAGGGGCCCAGATTGCAGCTGTCCAAATGGCTGTGCCTGTTTTAAAGGAGAACATCTTTAGCCATCATGCAGGGCAAGCTTCAGAGAATGAGATTTATTGTAATTTAGTCAAGACAATAATGGATTCCCTTAAAACTTGCAGGAGTGCTGCAATGAGCAAGTGTTTATACAAGGTGTGAGTTAAGTTTCATGCAGTCACAAATGTGAGTCCCAGCCAGCAGCCTTTATATTTTGGGTAACAATTTCGGTGGCATTCTTTGTTGCAATTAGGAGCTCTGCTGCTTGGAGACACCATACCCTTATCCAGATTGAGTTGGGATAAAGAAAGTTATGCTGATTTCTCTCTTTTAAAAAATAGTATCTAATCTTTGCTTTCAAAATGTGCAAATTCTGTCAGAAAATGTGGGTGACTAAAGTCCTCCCCCGGGGTTTCATTTTCTGTTGTGCTCCATTGAGCCATCTCTTGCACGGGCTAAGCTGCCAGCCCTGTCAGAGGCGCTCAGTTGCCACATTGGGCAGCAGCGAAGTGGTTAAAGTGCCTTTTTAAAAATGGGACTGAGCAGGCAAATGTGTTCTACCCCCTTTTCCAACAAGCAGTTAAAATGCATTTGAGGACTTTTTTCATGAGAACTCAGCACACACATGATTGACTGCCTGTGCTTACTTTTAAGAAGTAATTGGAAAGCGTTCCTATGCCTGGCGGGTTCCTCCCACCAAGTGAAGAGTGGTATGATCTTCTGTGCCCCTTACCTTTTTGCCCTGAGGTCCCATTTGTTTCACAAAAGACAGAGGGCAGGCACATGAAAAGGCTCACTGCAGCACAGCGGTGGTGAGCAGTGCCTGCCAGTCTCCTTTCAGCCTCTCTCAGCAATGGAATCTCTTAATCAGGGAGCCTTCTGCTGATTGTGGGAGTCCACCGTTTGGGGTCAGGATCAGGTGTGCTCTGAATGAGAGGAGCCGTTTCACCTGCCCCAGCGTTTGGCAGCTAATGAACTGGGTGGCTGGTTTATTTCCAGAGCAGCACAGTGCTTAGAGCTGGTGCTCTGGCTGAGCAGCCCGCATTTTCTCCTCTCCCCTCCACCTACCTCCCTTCCTAAAAGCCGTTTGCACAGTGTGAACTGTGTTCTTGTTAGGGGTCTGTTTGTCCTTCTGAAAACTCAGACCAAAAGTCATTTAAAGAGACAGTTAATGCTTGAGGCTGTACTTCTTAGTAATTTGTAGTTACATTAGGTTTTTAAATAGAGCCAAGTAATCATTTTGGCAAAGCATATTCTCTCTTAGAAACAAAGAGAGCCTATAGATTCTTAAAGGTTGATTCCATCCTTCTGTCTGCATCCACACCCATCATTCTATCCATCTCTCATGCTAGGCTCTACACTATTTGTAGGAAGAACCCATTCGGGGAGAGGAATGTTCCAGAATTAGTGGCTTTGCCACTAAACAGATATCTCCATGGGGTGGTGCATTAACCCTCCACTTCAAAGCAGAGACGTTCATCGTTGAAGAGTCCCCTCCATTTCTTCACCTAGCCCATTTCACTGAGCACCTGCTGTGTTTAAGGTACTGTCCAAAGGTGGCAGCAGATACAATGTTGTCTGTCTTCAATAGAAATACCTAGAGTCTCTTAAAGAAGGGCTTTTAATGTTCACTGGCAGGGTAGTAGTGGAGCTTAGTTAAATAAATAAAGTGATGGTGTTTTCATGTATTTTTAATATAGAAAGGAGGATGCAGAGTATGACTTCAGTTCCCAGATCTGCTTAAGATGAAGTCACAGGTTTCACATACCCTGGCTCCTGTGTGTGTTTTAATGTATTGGTTGGTCTGGTGTTGTTTTGTAAAATGAGGCAAAGAGGAGTGTATCAGATCCTGTAGTTGATCTAGATTGGGTATCCAGTGCTTCCAGCCCTGTGTACCTGGAGGGCCAGACAATGCCCATAGAGTGCCTGAGCCCCAAGGGTGGCTAAGAAAAACAGGCAAGGATGAAAGTAACCCCCAAACCCTATCCCTCTGCTACAAGCTTGTGCCCCAAAGCATCACCGTGCAGCTGTGCTCCACTGGCCCATGCACATGAGGTTTGCTTGGTATTTCAGTCCCCTCTGTTATAAGGACTCTGCATGTGCCATTCTGTAGTAAAGAGAAGGACAAGGGCTGTAGAACTGATCTAGCCACATTATAGATGCCAAGAAAACTCCTGTCCTAAATGCTCTTCATATTCAGAATGTACATTTCTGAACAGTGGCCACTGAGGTGGCTGTCTGCATCTGTGCTTGTCTGAAGAGTAGCGGGTGTCTCATTGTGCTCAGACCGGTACAGAATGACACATAGTCTTGTGTCTAGGTAAAGTCACCTCCTTATTACCCAGGCATAAGGTAGTCACCTTACTTTTGTAAAACTTTCTTAAAGGCAAACTTTGAATGTACACAAAAGTAGTCAGATACTGTAATGGACTTGTGCACCCCAGCTACCAACTGCCTTTTCTGTGAGTTGAAGCAGATCTCAGACATCACGGTCATTAATCCCTAAGTATTTTACCATGGAGCCCATAGATACAAAGATATGTAAGATGCAAAGACTTTGTGTGTGTGTGTTTGTTTTTGGAGCCCAGACTATCCTGAACTCAGTTTGTAGACCTCAAACTCAGAGATCCGCCTGCCTCTAGAGGCTTGCGCCACCACCACCCAGTCCAGGTGCAGACTTTTTTTTTCTTTTCAAAGACTCTTAAGGAAGCATAATCATAATTCAGCCATTCTGCTGAAAACAAACTGTAACAATCTCATAACAGCTGCCCTGTCAGTTTCAAATCTCCAGTTGTCTCCTAGGTGTCATCAGTGTTTTTTTTTTAATAGTTTGAATTGAATCCAAATATAATCCATATCTGTGATTGGCTGGGAGTCAGTCTTCTGTATTGCTCCTTAATCCCAGCCCCCTTCTCTTTCTGTGAAATTTTGTCTAAGAACCAACTTGTTTTCCGTTGTCTGGATTTTGCCTGTCTGTCCCCATGGTGCCATTGGCTGTATCCAGACTTTGCTCCAGAGTCGCAGTGTTGTGCTTATTTGTTTTCTCTGGGTCTTTTCCAATGGCATTGTGCCCCAAGAAGAAGCATGAGATTGCTGGCTGTTTGACTTCTTGCTGGTGGCAGAACTGGGGCTGGATGCAGAAGGGTGGCATATTGATACTATGGCCCAGCTCCTGTGAAGAGAGGGCTTCCCTTGTTAGCTGTGTGGGTACCCCATGTTGTCACCCAGACAGGACAGCAGAACAGATGCTTGGTGCTGCCCTTTGGGTCCCAGTTTTAAAGTAGAGTTGCTTCTCTAGCACCTCTCAGTAGTGACGAGTGTGCTTTCCCCCCGGTTTGTTATAAAAATGATTATTACCTGGGTGGAAACACTGATTTCTGTGGGGAGCTGAGTTCTCTGCTTTTCAAAACCCCATGAAGAGATGGATTGGTATACAGCTCTCAGACCTCTGGGACCAGCAGCTAAAAGAGTGGCCCACATACTCTGAGAGCTGGTTAGGCATGGCTGGGTGGTCAGTCTTTGATTTCAAGAACCTCTGCTTGGCCAAGCATCCAGACTGACTTCCATGTTCAAAGGAAGAAAGTGGGCCCAGAAAGGTCATCTGAGGCCACATCATAGAGGCACATGGCAGCTGACACCTAAATTCCATGGCTTGCAGTACAGTGTCATTGGCAGTAAGACAGTGTGACTTAGCTGCACCTAGAGCTGGAGCTGCCTCTCCGTACTTGGCCTGTCTGGCTGTCCTGGATGTCTCTGAGATGGTCAGGGAATTGTCCCATGGGGAATGTTCCAGGAGAAGCAACTCTTGAATAAGGTTCCAGAAGCACAGCAGGCATGACCAGCAGCCAAAGGGTTAATCTTACAGTCTGGAATGGCCAACAGTGAAGGGTTAACCTTGGAGCCTGGGATGACCAGCAGTGAAGGATTAACCTTGGAGCCTAGTTGGCCAACAGCCAAAGGGTTAATCTTGGATTCTGGGATGACCAAGAGTGAAGGATTAACCTTAGGACCTGGGTGACCAAGAGTGAAGGGTTAACCTTGGAACCTGGATGACCAATAGTGAAGGGTTAACCTTGGGGCCTGGATGACTAACAGTGAAGGGTTAACCTTGGGGCCTGGATGACCAACAGTGAAGGGTTAACCTTGGGGCCTGGATGACCAACAGTGAAGGGTTAACCTTGGAACCTGGATGACCAACAGTGAAGGGTTAACCATGGGGCCTGGCTGAATGACAGGGCCAAAATTAAAAATAAGAAATCTGGTCAAGTTCATCCTTGGAACTGACATCAAAGTGGTACAGCTGTGACTAGCTGCCCAATTAGTGCTTTTCCTGTTTAAATGGGCTCTTGTGAGCTGAGTCTCACAAGGCTGTTGTGCGCTGTCTTGGGAGAGCAGAAAGGAGGAAGGCCCCTTCCTAATTGCAGTGTTCTTAAGGCATAATGATGCGGTTTGGGGGCTTTTCTGGTTAGATAATGGAACTGTAGGTTAGAGATGGAGCCAGTGGGGTTCACTGCTGTGTTTGCTTGTTACTGGTCGGGTGCCTTTTGGTAGCTATTTCCATAATCACTACAAACAGTTGATATTTATAGATTATGTTTTTAAAAAGCAAGTGAAACAAATCCGTCAAAAGTTTAGCTTCTCAAGAAAGCCCAGAGGTTTTAAAGGCATTTCTTTGCTAACTTCCCTGAATCACCTGGCTTTGATAGCAGGCTTGGCTCTGCCCTGGCAAGGCCTGTGTGTGGTGGAAGGTAAGGTTTGGGAACTAACATTGGTTCTTCACATCTGATTAAGGGATTGGTTCTCAGGAACTGGGAGTTAACCTCCACTCAGAACGCGATAACCCAATGTCCTCATGGCCGGGCTTCTTCTCATTTGTTCTTTGCCTTTGCTCTTGAGAGCACGCCTTACTGTCAGATGGTGAGGATGTGGAGCTAGTGACACAGCCTAGCGTTTCGGCATGTAGAGCTGGTGTGTGCTTAGATCCCTGGATGGAGTGAGACAAAGCCCAGTTCATCCCAGTTCACCTGGCTTGGGTATCTGCCTCCTCACCCCCTATTTATTACTTTTTAATTTGGAGGAGTTGCATGAGTAGAATTCCCTCCTTGTGGTACGGGAACATTTGAAGGCCGGGGCTGTGTCCTGATTGGCTGTGTTCACCCAGCCCCTCTTCATATTGTTCCAATCCTGCACCCCACCCTACGTTTTAGTTTAAAGCAGGGAAGCTGACACTTCCTCTGACTTGGTGAGCTTGTTTATTTAGCATTGGGAAGTTTATCACACCACTTCTGTGTAGCACACACCTCCTTTCCATTGCTCTTTACCAGGTTTGCAAGAACAGCAGTACAACTCCTGGTTACTTCCCACTGTTGGATGTAGTGATGAGCTGTGGGGTGGGTCAGTAGAAAGAGTGGGACCGGGCAGGTGGCTCAGCTGGAAAGATCTCCAGCACCCATGTAGAAGACAGGCGAGGAAGGATGTGTCTATAATGCAGAGCTGAGGTTGGGGAAATCTGTCCAAGCCAGCTTTACTGAAATGATGAGTCCCAGGCTCAGTATGAGACACTGTCTCAAAAAATAAAGTGGAAAGCAATCAACGAAGACACTCCTGGGCTTCTGGCCTCCAAATGCACCCACACCACACACAGACATAAATATGTGCATGCTACCACATGCTCTGGTCACAGAGAGCTTGCTGTCAAAAATGAGCCACTCCTAAACCGAATACAATAGTGACCTCACTCTCATATGGAAGACGGGGCGGGTGATTTTTGGTATGCATTCTACCTAAATAATCTGCAGTATTCCGTGGTTCAAATGTGTCCTGCCTGAAGGCTGCATGTCTGTGAGATCAAGCTAGC
The DNA here is from genome assembly GCA_001685095.1 of Ellobius talpinus. Lineage (NCBI taxonomy): Eukaryota > Metazoa > Chordata > Mammalia > Rodentia > Cricetidae > Ellobius > Ellobius talpinus. The sequence goes on along the minus strand of LOJH01005883.1, from coordinate 16,726 downwards.
ACAGTGGTTCTCGTTCTCAACCTTCCTGATGTTGGGGCCCTTTCATAAAATTCCTCATGCTGCGTTGACCCTCGACCACAAAATTATTTTCATTGCTACTTCATAACTAATTTTGCTGCTGTTGTGAATCATAATGTAAATATCTGATATGCAGGATATCTGATATGTGACCCCTGTGAAAGGGTCGTTCAACCCCCAAAGGGTCGCGACCTCACAACTTGAGAATCACTGAACTCGAAGATGCCTGTTCTAGAATTAGGGTATATTTGGGAGGCAAATAGAAGACATTAGTGTCAATCTGCTGCCCATTTTAAGTGACAGAGTAGCTGAATAAACTTTCTCTGGCTTGACAGCTTTGTTGTCTGTGTGGGATGTTTCTCAGTCACCCAATTCTGACCACGGTGTAAATCTGGTGAAGCTTTTGGAGAACCAAAAGTGCACTGAGCGGCCAAGTTCCCCTCTTAATTTTTGGAAAAGGGGGTTAAATTGAGACATGGCCAAGTAAATGCGGCCTCATTGCAGCCTGGCCTTTGGGAAGCCCAGATCTCTTCCTGTCTCTACTGAGCTGCCCAGCCTAATCGCCACCTGTGGCCTGCATGCTGGCTCCTGGGATCAGCTTCCTCTGCTTCATCTACATCAGTCAGAGCATCAGGTCATACTCATGTCCCTGGTGACTAACCATCCATCCAGATGCTTCTCATCACATTCTAGCCACCCAAACCCTCCATTTGGCCCACCCTCCCCCAGTTTGCCCCAGCCACCAGCCTTTGCCTGCTCCTGGAGCTTTCTGCCTGTTCTTCCTTGGGCCAGATGCTGTGTGGCCTTCTGCATGCCTGCTGTGTCTTCCCATTTCCACATGGCAAATGCTCCCCCATCTCACTCTTTTTCATCATTTGAGTTTAGAAAGACATAGAAGTAGACTAGAACCCACAGGGACAGCACCCCAGGTCCCAGATTAGCCCTGTTTGGTCATGTTTTTTCCCAGCCTTTTGTCTCTTTCTAGTGTTTGTTCTTTTGTTGGTGATGCTGTAGTGTTTTAAAGCAAATCCCTCATGTCTTGTTGTATCACTTCTGAATACTTGCTTCTACTAAACAGAAAAGCTTGCTTTTATAATCCTATTCCCATTAGCTCGGTTGACAGAAGGAAGGGTAACTCCCCAGCTTGTCTCCTTGGTCCTACTCACGTTTGATTCTCCTGGAAATGAGTGCCCTTTGCTTGGGCTCTGTGGTCCAGATAGATTCCACGTGGCTGTTTTGGTGTCTGTGGTCTCTGATTGACTCCTCTGTCCAGTTTCTCCAGTTCTGCTTCTCTGATCTCCTGGCTCTATTTTTCTTTCTGTTTTCTCTTTTTTCCTAATTTCCTTTATGTCCTTGGGTCATAGCTCTCATAGCTCTCACTACCTGTGCTCCTGTCCAGCTATCTCACTTTTGAGGACTTCTGCTCTATGCTCTTGGTTTTGTTTTGTTTGGAGGTTTTTTTGCCTTTTTTTTGTTTTTGTTTTTAGTCTGTCTATTGACTTGGTTAGTTGTTCCTTAATTTCTTTTAGCCCAGTTTGAAGTTATTGGTTTTAATTTTTATTGGCCAGTGGACACTGACATAGAGCACTGTCCTGTTTGGGTTTTTTCTTGTTGTACTTTGTGAAATAGAATCAGGATTCAGTCTTGTCCTTGTGTGGGGACTCCACCTCTAACATGCCCCCTGGAGCAGCCCTCCCAGACTCTGGAGTGCCCAGGCATTGGTCTGGCTCTCCATGGCTACTGGGCCATCAAAAGCTATTTGCTGTCCTGACTTGATCTAGATAGCTGACTCTCTGTGCTGCATTTGCTGCAAGCATTGGCTAGAGGGCCTAGGTCTCCATGACCAGCTAGCTATATGCATACCCCACCAATACCTCTATTTGGGGCCAGCTTTTCCTACATCCGCCCTTCAGTTCTCCCCCTTAGTTAAGGACTCTCCTGTTTTGGAAGCATCTCCTGGTGGCTTTGGGGGCCTGCTGGCCATCTCTGGTCCTGTCCCCTGTTTTATCAGGGACTTGTCTAGCTTTCCTGGGGTGTTCACCACTCTCACTGCTTTACTTGCTTAGTTTGCTTTCCAGGAGAAACTTAGGAAAATTCCAGAATTATGCCATTAAATGAAAGGTAGCTTCCCCTAGTGTGCCGTCACCCCCTTTCAGTTCTCTGTGTGGTAAACATTGCCATTGCCCCTTTGTCTTCACCTAGGACTTCTCTGGTCATGTGTCAGGACCATCATGCTCCCTCTGGAAATTCCCTCTGGGAATCCCCTTGGGCTGAGCACCAGCCTAGTCTGCAGCAGCACTGGGTTCTTCCTTCCTCTCTACTCCACAAATTGTGAGACTTTCTCCAGAAGCTCTAAAGCTTTTTACTACAATTGTAATACCCAGAAAATGAAAGAAAAATCTTTATCCAAAAGGTACTTAAATTGCAAAATACAAGACAAAACTCCATTTAAGATACTAAATTAATAAAGAAATATATGCTGAGGTGAATATCTCCCAGACATAACAGTCCTGGCTTACCTTCTCCCGGCAAAGAGGGCAGATCTGTTTCTGTGATAGTCTATTGCAAGTGAATGTGTGTCCCTGTCCTACATTATGATTAAAGACAGAAGTGAGTAGTATCTGAGATGGTGCGGTCTCTAGATTCATTCCCAGGCATGATGCTCATATTAGTGAGACCTGTGGTGAAACAGAAGGAAGATTGACATGGTGCCAGAAACAAAGCCAGCTCCTCTTCCCTGCCCCATAGTGACATTTATCCCTTAGTGGCACTAGGCTTTGTCCTATCAAGGAGCTTGGGGCCCTTCTTGGCTCCAGACACTAGGACTCTTGTAAGCCTGAGTTGTTGTAGCTAGAGACAAGCTGTAACCCCAAGCACAGGCGGCAGAGAGCGAGTCTTTTCTGAGTGGTGTCTCTGCTGTGAATAGAGCGCCGCGAGCAGCAGCATAACGAAAGCCTGAACACTTCAGTTTCGTTTTGCAGTTACCCATGTGCAAGTAGCCACTGAATATTTCTCGTTGATTCACAGTGGTGGTGTCATGGGGGATGCGTTTGAGAGAGATTTCTTGGAGCAATACAGTTCTGAAAATAGAGCAGGCATTCCTGGAAATTTTGAATTAACACCCACAGATTGGTATGGCCTGGGGTTTGTGTTTTGAATAAGCTTACAGCGTATTGTTTATTCAGACACTATAGTTCTTACGCAGAGTGAAGGCCTGTGAGGAAGTACTGAGCTAATGACAATCGCAACCTCAGTGAGCACGTGTCTTGTGCCAGATCATTTTGTGTGTGGTGTTACGTGACCACGCTGTGATCATTCTTCTCATTTCCTAGGTAAAAGCTGAGGTGTAAGAACGTTAAGCTGTGCCAGGCAGCTAGTGCAGAGCAGAGGTGCCCGAGCGCGCAGACATACTCTGCCACTCAGTCGGCTCTGCGCGCTTGCATCTGTTAAGTCATTACATCCTTCCAGCACCCCCCACGAAGGCTGCTGCTTTATCCTTACAGCTGAGGATACTGGGCACAGGGGCAGTGTATCGCCCAGCCATCATCACAAGGCTAGTTCAGATCCTCCCGTCAAAGAACGTGAGCTTGAGAAGTGCCTATAGCCTGGTTCCATCTGCTGGACGCTGATCTGGTGTCACAGAGTAGCTGGAAAAGCATCCGAAGTGCTCTCAGCCATTTCCACAGATGTTAGAGGAGGAAAGGGCCCTAAGGGAAGGACTTTCAAGCTGGTTCCTTACACTGAGGGGCACATTGAGTTCTTTAGCTATCTGCATGTGACCTGACGCTCATACCCCACCCCTGAAATCCTGAGTGTTGGGGCCACATGCAGAAACACACTCCCAGTTACAGGTGTCAGAAGCAGATTGCAAAGGGCGTGTCCTGTCTAGGATGACCATGGTCACCAAGGAGCATTAAAGATTCCCAACTTCCTGCTGGTCACCTGCTATCCCACTGTGCATGGGAACTATACATTGGTCTATCATATTTAGAGAAGTGTGCACTGGATCCCACTGTGCATGGAAACTATGCATTGGTCTATCATATTTAAAGAAGTGTACATTGGAACCCACTGTGCATGGAAACTATGCATTGGTCCATCATATTTAGAGAAGTGTGCACTGGATCCCACTGTGCATGGAAACTATGCATTGATCTATCATATTTAGAGAAGTGTGCACTGGAAAGGAACTAATGCAGAAAGAGAACCCAAGGGGCTATAGTGCTATAGTCTTAAAGATTTGTTTGGTTTTTAGTTTTGTGTGTGTGTGTGTGTGTGTGTGTGTGAGAGAGAGAGAGAGAGAGAGA
>LOJH01005883.1:0-12296 GCA_001685095.1 Ellobius talpinus | reverse complement strand
GAGAGAGAGAGAGAGAGAGAGTTGAGGCGCCTGTGGAGTCCAAGAGGGTGGGTAGGGTCCTCTGGAGCTGGAGTTATAAGAGGTTATGAGTGTGAGTCCTCTGCAAGAGCCCCACATGCTCTTACCTGCTGAGCCATCCTCCAGACCCCTTAGCGGTGTGTTGTCATGAAGCTTTTGAAGTGAAACTGATAACAGTACTCTGAGGGCAGTCGTTTCAACAGAGTCCTTTGGTTTTGCTTGTTTGAACCATTTCCTACCTTCAGGTTTGTTTCTAGAGCAAGTGGGGCAATGCCTTTGAACATATGATAGTCCAAGACTCTGGGCAGTCTGTAGATACCTGAATGAAGGCACCAGGCCACCAGCCATGCCTTAGGAGCCATCAGTGCCAGAGAGAGGCCAGGGCATCAGCAGCAGGCCCAGCATGGCTGCCTGCCCTGTGGTTATTGAGCTGATTGCTTAGAAAGTCTTTAGTGGTTTTTCCGCTTGAAAAGAACAAATTTGAAATAAATAAATTGATCCATTAACCTGTTACAGGAAGGTTTCCTCTGAGCTTAGTACCCTAGATCGTCTCAGATGAGATTCACTAAGGCAGACTGTAATAGATTTTCAGGACAATATGTGGGCTATAAAGTGACTATTAACCAACTTGCTCTGTTTATGAGAGACCCAGGCACTTAGTGCCACTGGCCCTGTGCTGGAAGCACATCCCACTATGGTGTGTTTCTGCATGGGGAAGCCATTGATCAGATGAAAATGACCAGTTAGCAAGTAAGTGTTTCCTGGGCCAGAGGCTTTTGAATAATGTGTTCTTCAGTTAAAAACAGCACTTTAAGCAATTGTTTAAACCTAACCATTTGGGAACAAGGGAGAGAGCTTCATGAATAATTTATTTTCAAAAGAAAATATTGAGGGATCTGAACTTATTCACCTTCCAAACCTTCTGACTGGAGTGGAAATGAATAACCACCAAATGCTAGGCTGTAGACCAGTGGACGTCAGAATGCAGACAAGACATGCGTAAACCTGTGCACCGCAGTCTTTAAACTCTGTGGAGAAAGGTGTAGGCGTGTAAACAAGAGTTTAAAATAAGAGCTGGGTATGGCGGTGCTGGAAGGGGTGCAGGATTTTAGATGTAACGTTGAACATACATTAGCATAGTGCCATGGGAAAGCTGAAGTGTGGGTAATACGTCCTTGTGTCTAAAAGGACTTTATCAAAGCAAATCAGTTTGATCCCTTGTGCTTAAACATTATGCTTTCCACTTTTTAAATAGAGACATCTTGTAAAAGTGGTACGTCCTTGCTTCAAGGTTTAAGGAGAGAGTTTGGTGGTGTGTAGGGATCTACATCACAGCATTGAAAGCACCCTGCCCCCTATTCCATGCCATTGAAGACTCATAGTTTGGTATTTGTGGCACTGACATGTGACCATGGTGATTTGCCATGGTGGGTGGAATCTCATTGGCCATATTTGTATTGGAGCAGTTAACACAGGCACAATGATCCTGAGTGATGGATGTTTGGTGGGCCTCACACCAGCACTGACAATGGCTGGTGTTTGTTGAGTAGCTACTCTGTCCGGCATTACTGTCAGCACTTAACACCGATCAACCCATTGAATCCTGGCTGTTCCCTGAACTGGGTACAACTATACCCTTCATTTATAGATGAGAAACTGAGGCTGGGGTACTTAGTTACCTAAGATCTCTGAGCATCCACATGGCAACTTTTTGGCCGTCATTACCTCAGACCAGAAGTACTCGACCTGGACAGATAGTCCATACCATACAAGGGTACACTCATTATTCACATCCCTCTTTAAGCCTACAAAGTAGAACACAGCGATGATCCGAGAAGAATGCTAGCAGACCTAGCCTCCATCCCTGATATCAGATTTTCAGTCTGTCAAAGCCCCTCTCACAAAGCCTGTTTTCTCTGGGTTGTCAGGGTAACGTGGTTGGAAACATGTAGCACACATACTCACAACAGCCTGGCATCCATGCTTATATAACAAGAGCAAGATGGGGGGAGGACTATATAAAGCATGGGCTTACGTTGATGCTTATAACACTAACACAAAGATTAAATTATTTTCTTGTTAGGAATAAACAGAAGTCTTTGTTTTAAAAAGACTCCCGTTCGTGGTTGGAGAGTATATTAAATGTCATCACCAAAAGAGCAAGACCAGGAGTATGTGAACCCTCAGTTAATGAGAAGCCACGTTCTCTAGCAGGGGTGTGTGGTGATGTTTTGTTTGTGCTCTAACAAATAAAGCTCGCCTGAAGATCAGAGGGTGGAGCCAGCCAAGCTAGTTAGCCATAGAGGCCAGGCAGTGGTGGCCTACACCTTTAATCCCAGCACTCGGAGGCAGATGATCTCTGTGAGTTCAAGGCACCCACCCAGTCTAAAAGAAAAACAGAGCCAGGAGGTGATGGCTCACACCTTTAATCTCAGTACTTGGGAGTCCCACACCTTTAATCCCAGCACTAGGAAAATAGAGACAGGAAGGGATATGGCTGTACAGAGAGAGGGATGGATATAAAGCAGGAGAAGACAGGAGCTCAAGGCATTCAGTCTGAGGACTTGTAGAGACAGGATACACCATTCTGCCTGAGGATTTCATGGAGTTAAGAACTAGTGACCGACTGATCTGCTTCTCTGATCTTCAGTCTCACCCCCTAATATCTGATTCCGGCTTTCAATGATTAAGACGAATTAGAAATCGCGCTACAGGACTGGACAGCTGAAGGGAGGCAGCTGGAATGGAGTCCTACCCACAGCTTCCTGGAGTAGATATTTTTACCGTGATACAGTAATCTTGATGATTCCCATCTTCTGTTTCTGTTTGCGCTTCTGTAGGCTTTAAACAGTTTCATGTTATGATAGAGGGTCTCCCATTTTGAGGCAGTCACACTTGGAAAATAACCCTTGAAATTATGTGGACTTAATCTCTAGCCATTTTGTTTCAGAAAAACTAACCCCAGGGGGTCTTTGTTCTCTAAACTAAAATTTAATCTATTTGGAAAATTCCATTTACTTTCTGTAGAAATGGAGCAGCCATGGTTCCTATGAATGACACGGTTGCTGTTACCCCTGAACACTGTAGAAATGAACTTTGAAACAGTTGGGCTGGACCAAACAGGGATCGTGCACAGCTTGGAAACGGCTGAGTGGACATTACGCCTGCACAGTTGACTGGCCATTGTGCCTTGGGTTTCAGAAACATGCATTTGGCTTTTTGTAGTTTTATTTGGGATTTTTTTCTTATAAAACAAAGTAGATGAATCAAGTGTGTTTGCATCGGTGCTAAAACGTCACCCACATCTGCAGCATGAAAAGTGTTAGTTACCTGAGATCCAGGTGAGGTGTAGTTGTATTGATGTGGCCTTTACCCAGCTCTTCCCTCACATAGAAGGAAAGGACATTGAACACAATTACTGTTTTATTCCAAACATTTGTCAGAAAGAATCCAAAGCAGACATTAACTGAGCATTGACTAGCCCCCTTACTTGGGTTCATCTTGAGTGTGTCTAAGCACACCCTTTAAACACACATTATTTCTCAAAATATGTGCAAGAAAATAGACTGCCATTTTGAAACCATCTTTAGCGTGGGTTCAGTGACATTTAAACAGTGGTCAGAGTTCACTGCTGAGAAAGCAAAGCAGGTAAGAGCATCCTGCAGCTGTGGGAGGCACCGTGGGACTGCTCCAGGTGCAGAGAGAGGCTCCAAACCCTGCCTCCTGGGAGAGAGTGCTCTGCAAGCTTCTCATTGGTTGCACTGTGAAGGTCTAGAAGGAGGGATTTCCTCAGAAAGGCCAGAGTTCTAGCCCCATGTTGCCTTCAGCATTTTGTATCAGGTACTTGTTCTGTGACCAATGTAACAGATGAAGGGACAGCCCATCGCTGTGGGAAAGGCCTGATGGCAGTCGAGGCAGCTGGTCACATTGTAAATGCAGTCGGGGAAACAGAGAATTCAGTCCAGAACCTCAGCACCTGGGATGGTGTCACCCACATTCAAGGTGACTTTTCTCCTCTCTGGAAATACCCTTTCAGACATGGCCAAAGCTGCATCCGCTAAGTGATTCCAAACCCAGTCAGGCTAATAACAAAGAACACAGTTTCTCCACGGAAGGAAGGCTCGAGGTGGAAATGCTGCAGCTAGCTGCCTTGCAGCCCCAGGCCCGTGTCAGTTCTGGGGCCTGTTGTTACAATGGGAAATCTGTCAAACTCCTGGGGCATGTTTCCAAACATGCTTCACTCAAGTCCTGCTACCTTCCTCAAAGAGAAGGAATTGCTAGAGGTGGTGGGCCCCATGTTGTCATCTTTCCAGCCTGTGTGGATCCTAGCAGACTCAACCTGGCCTGCTGTCCCTGGTGTTAAGGGGACTGCAGAGTACAGAGCTCCCCCAGTGCAGTGGCAGCTGGTTAGTGAGGACTCAATTCTGCCGTGTGCCCCGCTGCCTCATTAGACCCTGACACACAGAGGCCAGTGACCAATTGTTATTTACTGTATAAATCTGGGGGAAAATCCTTTCCCAGAGCTGTCAGTGAGCCTTAGATCCTTCATGGAAATGATGAAAAGTCCACCATCTAATCATAAGCAAACGCTTTACATTGTTTAACGGCAAGAAATCTGCCAGCTGCTTTGAAAACCACAAAGAAAGAACTCTTTGTATTAGGACTGGAAACTACCAGAGCATTTCAAGCCGGACAGGAACACTGTGTTGTTCAGAGCTGCCGCCCAGGCCATTTTCCTCCCTCTTCTCTAAAGGTCTCCATTGTGCCAACCTGAGCCTGCCATCCCTGGCCAGTCATCTGCCTGCCATATAGTGGGGTTAAGCCTGGCCTGGTGGACAAAGCCTTCCTTGAGCTGATGGGCTAGCAGTGTTGTTTACAGGAGTTTAAACTCCTTGCTGTGGTATTCATTTAGATGGAAAGAAACTTTTCCAGGACACATTGGCTGTCCCCTCAGACCCTGCAGGAATAACTGTGTCTGTTTAGCTGGCTTTGAGTTTTAACCCCCACATCCTCTCCTAGCAACCCTTCCATACTTAGAGCGGTGAAGTTTTGCCCCATGTCTTACCTCAGTGTGTCCTGCTGTCACTTTGACTGTGTCACAGGCCATGACAAGTCATTGAGCTGTCCTCACTCATTGCCTCCTGTTTGCATGTTTGAGGTGTCTGTTTCCTGTGATCTCCTTGTGAGCTGCCTCTCTTGCCCAGTTGGGAAGGGAAGCTTTGCATACCTTGTTCCCAAGGTGTGGCTGGTTGAGGTCCCCTCTTTCCCCATTTGTCACCCCTCATCATCGTCACATCACTACTGCTGCAGCTTTTATCCTAGGAAACTCTTCCTGCACATTTAATTGTCCGTGTTAACACAATTCCGAATAGTCAGCATGAGTGCATTGTCTCATTAACTCACCATAGTGTGCATCACTGCCGTCCTCATCAGACAAGACCCGGGGACCTGAGAGAGAGCCCTGGCCCTGGAGCAGTCGGCTCTGCCCATTGGAGGCTCCCATGTGACCCTGTGTGCACACACCTCACTTCATGTGCCTGCGATGGTGTTGGGCGATGGGTATACCTCAGTGGAACAGAGCAGGGCTTCTGGCTGTGGGTGTGGGCATCTGAGACTTCAGAGGCAAACAACCTGCTGCTTATTGTCCTGGCTTCCATTTCTAAAGCTGTTGTCATTTAAGTGAGCAATTGTTTTCTCCCCCCCCCCTGCTCTGAGAGACTCCAGTGAAGGACAAGTTGGTGTGGATTTGATTACCTGTGCATTCTGTACGTCCTGCTCGGCCACATTAGGGCAGCCCATGCAGTTCCAGTGAGTGCTGGTCTGTGAGCTCTGGTGGGCAGATGCCTCCTGCAAATTCCTGGATTGAAAAACTGCTTCCTGGGGTTCTTAGACACTCATCCTCAGCCCACAGGCGAAGTTGCTGTTTCCCTCCTGCCACATGTCCCAAAGAAATTTCAAGAGATAGACCTGAGATCAGTGAAGGCAATGTGTTTTATAGTAGAGCTAGCCCTGGGATAATCCTGATGTTAGAAATACTGATAGTCTATACTAAAGTCCATCAGGCCTGATAGATTCCGGTTGCTCTCAAAGGTTGGGGAATGCAGTGTTCTGGTTATCTGAATTCTCTACAGTAAATGCATTCAGAGATGGGCAGTCTTGAAAGCTGTATAATTGCTTCTTGTGCATGCAGTAACATCTTAGGAAATACATGGTGAATTGTCTAGAGTGCGAATGAACCATAAACACCATCTGGTCCAAGCAATAGGAAACCAGGAAACGAGGAGCAAGTGACTTACTTGCCTGATGTGACAGTGGGTGTGGAGAGCCAGGCTGTCTTCCCTCATCTGGGCTTGTCTCAGTGAGCACACTGGCCTGTATGTTTGGGCTAAGGTGAGCTAGAAGAGAATACAGGGGAAAAAAGACCTTACTGCTTGGTTCCCATGGTTAGGCGCTTAGTCCGTGGGTGTGTGTCAAGGTGCAAATGTGTGCTCAGCATTCTGGGCTTTGGCTGTTATTTCACGTGGTCTTCAGAACCACCCTGTGGACAAAGATGCTGTTAGGCTACTGTTCTCATCCCATGAAGGTTGAAACCTGGTAGCTGCCTCCCTGCCTCAGTACTAGAGCTGAAGCTTGGGTCCAGCGGCTGCACACCCAGCTTCATTCCCTGTGTGCCACCTTCCTGCTTTTTTAATGTGAAAAGGATTTTTGTGTGCTGTTCTGAGGACATTATCTTGCTTCAGTTATAACGTGAGGAATAAATGTGTCAAAACCGTTGCCCTATTCAGACATGTGTGACACTCTTTGTAGTCCGTGAGCAGATAGGCCAAACTGAATTTGTGGTATGAAGGTGTCCTGCAGAAACTGCTGTGGGCAGTGCCTGCATGGGAGTCCATTGGTCTTCCCAAGCTGTGCATGGCTTGGGAAGGTGACACTGGCTGAAGCCTGGCTTGGGGTTTTTTCTGTGGGAAGATTTGGGGGGTGATGGTGTTGGTTTTGGGGGCCTTTAGGGAGGTTCTTTTTAAATAGCAAATTCACTTTTAAGCCATTGCCATTGGAAGCTGCAGGAACAGCCTGTGGACAAGTGAGAGCTCCCCTTTGTCTGCGGAGGGCGTTTGGACAGGAGCCTCTAGAGCTCTGCGCTCCCACTCTCCACACTGCCTCCTCGTCTTGTTCAGCAGCTCTGCTGCCTGCGCCGACTGCACCTAGGGAACTTTCTACAAGGCACCCACCCCAGCCATAAGATTATTATTTTTCTTCTCATGTCTGTCACATAGCTTACATCTTCTCAAGGTGTCCCTTTCATCTAAGCTGTCAGCATTATTGACATGAAGTATTTCATAATATTCTTAATTCTACTTTTGATGACTCTGAAATCTGAACAGTGTCCCCAGTTTGTTCCTGCTCCTAGTAAATTCCAAGTTTCTGTTTCCTTCCTGAATGAGTCTTGCTAGTGGTGTCTGTGGGTCATGGCTATTCTGTTTTCACCTGGTTGGTAATGTGCTGATTATGTACATTGCAATTTTCTTCTGCTTCTCTGCAATTAGTTTACTTCAAATTTTCTGACTCTTGAATGAAAGCTTAGCTAGTTTGGTGCTTATATAAGTATTTGAAAGCTTTAAATGTTCCCTAAGCATGACTTTACCTGCATTTTATGCATTTTTATTTATTTCATTATCATTTAGCTCAAGATTATTTTCTAATTTCCCTTATGATTTTCTCTTTGGCTTCTGAGATTTCTATAAGTTGACTGATTAATTTTCAGATAACCTGGGAAGGAATTGCTGATGAATTCTTGCCAATGGTTTTACTGTTAGTTTTGGTCAGAGAATGGATTCTTGGCTTAAGCCCACCGGCTTCTGGTCTACCTTATACACTTGTGGAGACTGTTTATCCCGCAGGTGACTCAGCTTAAGGCTTCACATTCCTGCTGCTCTGCTGTCTGCATCTTTCCTGTCACTGTCCTGTCACAGGGCTGTGACCTGGTCTAGGAGCCTTCACTTAGGGGTATCTTGGTTCCTAGATCAGGGCGTCTTAAACTGTTCCCACTTTAAACTTTGTGACTTCTTTCCAACGCGAGGAAGTTTTACCTGGCTCTCGGCAGATAGATATATAAAATAGCTATGCCCATCAAACATTTGTGTTTACTTTAAAATAATTCTTTGGCGGACATATAATTTTACTCCAAAGAAAATTTGCAAGCCAGTTCACTGGGTGTGTGTTTGTTTTACATAAAGAATTCAATCTTGGCTGAGGACGAGACACTGCAGGTGTACAGCATCTTCAGCATTTTTTCAGAGTTGATCAATGATTTTGGTTTTTGTCATCAATGCTGAGACTGCCTCTTCTCTTAAATATATAGTACATAATTGCAGACTTATCTTTAGGGCCATTTCAGAGATTGCTAGGAATTCTATCATAATCCTACACCAAAATTTATTTAATGCTTTTTGTTTTCTTTAAGAACTCAAACCAGCAACTAAGTAGCAATTTTTTTTGTTCTGACACACAAAAATCCAAAGGTACCTGCTGCACATTGTTTGGATACATGTTGAAGACTGACAGCAGGAACACACTGTCTTCGTCTTCCATAATAAAACCCTGTAGGAGCAGGAAACTTTGTACAGTATAATATGTACAGTATGTAGAGTTTGCAACTTTGTTTCTATGGGAACAGGAAACTTTTTACAGTATAATATGTACAGTATGTACAGTTTGTTACATGCAAGGTCTTGACTCTGAGCCGCAGTGTTTCAGGCAGTTTGTTACTTTTGTGTGGTGCAAGGGCATATACAGTGTGAAGTGCCATGTTGTATGTTAAGAACCAAGGCTATGTGAAGTCATGTGTTGTACTGTGGGCAAGTGAGATTCATGATACATTTGATTGTGAATTCATATTTGGTTGTTGTGTATTCAGAAACCTCTTATGGTTGCCAATGAGTTGCAACCCCACAATTTAAGAAGTTTGGTTCTGGGGCTGGAGAGATGACTCAGCTCTTAAGAACATCAGAGCTCAGTTCCCAACACCCATGTTGGCTGGTTCTCAGCCACCTGTAACTCTAGCTCCAGCGGAATCCAGTGTCTCTGACCTCTGAGGCCATCTGCACTCATATACATAGTCTCACATACTTACCTATACACTTAAAAATAAATCTTTGAAAAATATGTTGGGTAAATTACTTCACTCTTCCCTTCTTCTTCCTCCTCTTTTTTAAATCAATCTTAAGACTTATCTTGCTTATAAATGACGGTCTTCCCTTTTTGTTTGGAGTGCATTGCTGGATTGCCATAGACAAATAGGTAGACTTAGGGGGCATGAGACATGGTTAGTGTTAGAGTCCTGGAGAAGTCCCACAAAAGAACACCATCCATGTCTACAATCAGTAAGAACGCTTATTATTCCAGCATGCTGGGGTTGCACATCCCACACAAAGGCAAGATGGTGAAGACCCCAAGAGGAGCCTACAGGCTCCTTTTAAGCACAGCCAAGGGGGCAGGGGTCCTAGGGCAATTAGGTCATTTTGAATATGATTGGCTTAAGCAAGTGCCAATCGTATTTGTATGTTCTAATTGGCCAGGACTAGCCAGGGACTGGTCAGGGCTATAGTTTTCTGTTTTGGATGGCAGGCATGGACAAGTGCCAGGCCACTGTCCCTGAGCTGCTATGGAGGCTGACTGGCCTAGTACATACTGACTGTGGGGGCTGACTCAGTGGCCCAGACTTGGTACATCCTTTCTACCTTGTCCCTGTTGTCTGGGGCATCAGTGATTAATTGCCCTTTGTTCATGGCTCTTTCAGAAACTGCTATTCAGTCTCAGGAAGCTGAAATTGAGGCCTGATCTCTGAGAAAGGACCTAGCAGCCTGTTACTGTGTCTTCTTGGTCCTCTCACTTATCAGGTGATCAAGTGATTGACCTTCATTATCTCTGATGCACAATAAAAGGATCTGAAAGACTGCCACCAAGTTCTTTGTTTGCTTTGTTTTGAGACAGGGTTTCTCTTTGTAGCTCTGGCTGTCCTAGAACTCACTCTGTAGGCCAGACAGGCCTCACACTCAGGAACTCAGAAATCCATCTGCCTCTGCCTCCCAAGCTCCAGGATTGAAGGCATGCTACCACTCCTGGCTAAGTGGCTCCTTTTGTTTTGTTTTGGTTTTTGAGATAAAATTTCTCTGTATAAAAGCCCTGGCTATCCTGGAACTCACTTTGTGTACCAGGCTGACCTCGAACTCAGAAATCTGCCCGCTTCTGCCTTCCCAGTGCTGGAATTAATGGTATGTGCCACCATGCCCAGCCTGTCACAATTTCAGATATTGTAAAACACGATTCTGTCTCAAGTGGAATCCTAGGTTTGGTCTACAGCCATACCACCCTGAGCACGCCCAACCTCGTCTGATCTTGGAAGCTAGGCAGGGTCTGTCCTGGTTAGTACTTAGATGAGAGAACATACTGGTGTGGCTCCACTGGTAGCAGTGTTCTGGCAGTTTTAGCTACTCAAAATATGGCAGAATGGCTGTACAGATGCCTGGTGCTGGGGCCACTTTCCTTCCCCTCACCGAACACTTGGCATGTTGACGCCACATTCCCAGAAACATGGTCCAGCATGGTCATCTTTGCTGTGATCAGTCACAGCCCTTGCTTCCTGGTCCTCCTGAGCTGAACACCCCGGCCTCTCCTGGGAAACCTGTCCATTTCTTCTTCAGTACCTCCAAGTGGAGGCATGGAAGCCTTTTGTAAGGTCTGGAAGGGAAGAATGATCTAGAATAGGGAAGAAACCACAAGAATTTACAAATAGGCAAACCCTTTTGCAACCAAAGCTGTTGTTAAATTATCTACTTTGGCCGGGTTTCTAAGCTTAGTTGCATGCAAGGTTTTTTGTCATAACCTTCGGCAGCTAGGCCATTGTCTGTATAGCTTTCTTCAAATAAGTTCACTTCTTAAACTAAAAGAAAAATACCATTTGCTGAGCAAAATGGTATTTGTGAAGTCACTGGTTTTTATTTGTTGGTTATCTGTTTTTCTATCTATGTGATGTTGACATGAAAATGTTTATTCATGTGTCACCGCCACTGTGTAGATATGTGTATTGCAGTTTGGAGCTCGTGTGACTTGGACATTGAGCTTAGAGAAAAGCTGGTTAACGCTTGGCAGTGGTCTGCGGATGTTCTCATCTGAAGCTGGGAAGTCCCAGAACCCATAGGAAGAAAGGATGGAGCCGAGGATAAGACTCAGTAGTGGGGCATGTGCTTAGCCTATACAAGGCCCTTGGTTCCATCCCCAGCATCACCAAGGGAGTGAGGGGAGAATAAAGGTGAAGAACCAGACCTGGTACCTGTTTCTCACCTGCTGGTTGTGTTTGAATGATGTGGGTTTCTGAACAAAGCCACATCCACAGCTAAAGAGTCTAGGGAATTCTGTAATAGAATGCTCTTTAATTAAGGAACAGAATATGAAGAGTTTCATTTCAGTATTAGTCAAGAACACGCATGTTGCTGTTACTTTCAGTTAACTTCAATATCTGGGTCGCTGCATATCGTGCTCTGGCATGTAGAATCTCAGTGTCGTTTTGGTGTTGTGTTTGACTTAGGAAGAACTTTGCACTGATCTGGAAGGAGACTTGAGGGAGAGAGTGTCTGACTAATGAAGAAGTTGTTAGCAGCTTGGGGTGGTGGTTGACCTCCAGGGCCTTAGGCAGTTCCTTGTGCTGCTGTCAATGCTGTCCTTCCTCCAGTGTGAGAGGTGGGTTTGGGTGCTGGGACAGACAGATAGAATGGACAGTCAGAACACTGAGTGACGAAGGCCCAGTGCAACAGGTTGCTAGTGACATCACAAGTAGGTAGTACTACTCCTGACTGCCTTTCCCACCTCCTGTCTTAGTAGAGTTCACCAGGACCAAAGGCAAGTAAGTCAGAGAAAAAATGCTTTATTTCAAATTACAACTCTCACACTCCATCACTGGAGAAAGTCAGGGCAGGTACTCAAGGCAGGAACTGAAGCACTGAGCCCCCATATGTCAGCCATTAATAGGGAAATACCCTACACATTTGCCTATAGGCCAGTCTGATGGAGGCATTTTCTCAGTTCAGTTTCCCTGTTCCTAGATGACTCTAGCTTGTGTCAAGTTGACCAAGAACAAACCATAATAACAACCAGAATGCCTCTCTTTGACCAAACCTGAGCAGAAGATGGAGAGAGAGAAAAGCCTGGGTGTGGTTCACATGGCATAACCTTGGGGTCCAGCCTCCAGAGGAAACCCCCACCCAGGGCTTCGTATGGAAGCT
>LOJH01005882.1:33432-45176 GCA_001685095.1 Ellobius talpinus | reverse complement strand
TGTGTGATGGAAGGCAGGACTTGTGTATAGGGATGTGTGTGTGTTTGTGTGTGTAATGGAAGGCAGGGCTTGTGTATAGGGGTGTGTGTGTGTGAGTGTGTGATGGATGGCAGGGCTTGTGTATAGGGGTGTGTGTGTATGTGTGTGTGAGTGTGTGTGTGATGGATGGCAGGGCTTGTGTATAGGGGTGTGTGTGTGTTTGTGTGTGTGTGTGATGGAAGGCAGGACTTGTGTATAGGGATGTGTGTGTGTTTGTGTGTGTGTGATGGAAGGCAGGACTTGTGTATAGGGATGTGTGTGTGTGTTTGTGTGTGTGTGATGGAAGGCAGGGCTTGTGTATAGGGGTGTGTGTGTATGTGTGTGTGTGTGCGTGTGATGGAAGGCAGGACTTCTCTGTGTGTGTATGGGATTGGATGGGAACCTCGGTTGTTTTCCCAGTTTCCTACTTTGTTTGAGACGACCCCTCCCATCATATACCCATGCATAGACCAATCTAGCCAGCCCACAAACTTATAGACTCTCTTGTTCTGTCTCCCATCTCTCCATAGGAGCCCATGGATAAAGCAGGACCACTCAGGAGAGGAGTGTGGCTCCCTGGGGAGCAAGGGAGCAGGCTCAGACACCTCTGGAAACTCCTCCGGAGTCTGTGGACACAGAAAATTCCAGAGTCACATCTGGGGAACATGCCCCAACGGCAGAGACCAATAGATACTGGACGTCAACCAAACCTGTGTCTCCAGAGAAGCTGAATCTCCTGCAGGCAAGACCTACTCCCCATGTGGGAGTCTCTTTGATTCCTTCTTAATGAAAAACACATTTCTTCTGAGCTGAAATTATATTGTCAGCAGTTAATTATCACTTGTTAAACAAGAGTGCGCCCGGATTGAGGGTTTAATTCCCATGGAGGTTTGCAAAAAGCCTTCTTTCTGCTATTTGTGAGGGCTCTCTCGGAAAGAGGCGCTCACTCCATGCTGGAAGTGGAGCTGCTTTAATGTAGATTTTAAAAATAAACAGGTTTCCTTGGCATCAGCGCAGGCTCCTCCCAAGTAACAGGGAAGCCTGCTATCTAGTTAAAGCTGAGAAAACTGGGATGGGAGCTGACTCCGTGCATCCCTGAGAAATTTAAGGAGCCTGCATCTGGCTGAGACAGGGACCCTGACAGACATGCTCACCCCCCTCTCTTGGGTTCCATCTAAATTCTCTGCCTCTCTGCAGTTGGTGGCCTCAGCTATTCACCCTTCAAATGTGCCCCTCCCCCTGTTTTCACATCCCACACCCTTGAGCCAGAGGCCAGGGAAGGTGATGGTCCATACAGACCTGGGCCCAAATTCTGCTTCAGCCACTGACTCGTGGGTTCCCTGGGTACATCCTTAATGCCATGCGTCCATATCTGTCACCAGGGCCAATTCCTGTCTCACACGCTGACGCATGTGAAACAGAGATGCTCAGAGCAGGGAGATCACGTGGCAGGTTCTGTGTAGAAGGTGGCTACCATTATAAATGACAGTGGCACTAGTGGTCACCGTATTCAAACAGTCTCTGATGAAGCAGGAAATTCCTTACTGGGGACAGAGATGGGGAAAAGTCACTCACGTATGTCTGTGAACACCCTTAATAGCTGCTTAGAAAATGCTGGCTTGCTTTCCAGCCATGCCTTGATGTTGTAATTTGGATGTGGTTTGCTCCCTCTTCCTCCCCCCACCCCCATCCCCACCAGGTACATGCATTAAAAGGCCTTGGTCCCCGAGTTGGGGGAGGGAGGGTGCTAAGAGGTCTCCAGGGTAGTAGCATTAAGAGAAGGTTGGACCTTTAAGAAGTGGAGCCTAGTGGCAAGCCTTGGAGTCACTGGAGACTTGCCCTTGAAAGAGGCAAAGGGAAGACAGATCTATAAAGCAAGCCTGGCTCCTCCTTTCTCCCCCTCCCTACCTCCTTTCCAGGTGTGTAATTTCCTCCCTCCAAGGCTCTACCATCCGCCATGGACCTCACCAGAAGAGGCACCATGCTGATCTTTCAGCCTCCCAGCCAGCTAAATAAAGCTCTTTCTGGGTGTCAAGATGACTCTATGGGTCAAAGTGCTTGGTAGCAAAACTGATGACCGGAGTTTGACTCCAAGAACCAACAACAGATGGAGAGACTCGACTCCATCTCTTCCTAAATAGCCTATGTCAGTCCTCTCGCTACAGTGCTGGGAGCTGGAAGCACTATGGTGGCAGGAAGTACTATGGTGGTATTTCCTGGGCATGCAGGAGGGGATAGAGAGAATTCATGAGCAGATGTCGATTAATGTAAAGTGGTTGGCTTAGAAAAAAATAGCACTGTTGACAGTGTGGGGCCGAGGACATGACTGGTTGAGGATCCAGAAAGTACAGCAGGGTGTGGAGTGAGCGCTGCATCAGCCCTGTTGGCCTGGGCCACCCATCCCTCCCTCCATCTCCAGCTTTATGTGGCCCTGAGAGAGTCTTAGCTGCCATTCCCCCTTTGCCAGTTGAGAAATGGCGTCTTTGATCCTTGTAAGTGGAGGCTTGCTGTTGGCCCTGCCTCATCTCTCTGAAGGTCTTCGTGAAATCATGCTGCCAAGAAAATGCTGTCTCCCAATTATGCAAAAAGACAAGGGACGAAATGACGGTGCTGAGGAGGCAAGGGGAAGAGAGCAGGCTCCAGCAGGATTATCAGGGACAGCCATTTAGTTGCCACTTAGCTCACAGTCCATTCGTTTCCTAATGTCCCTTCTCGCTGACTCCTGCATGTGGGGGGAGGACAGCCAGGGCTTATTCCTTCTCTGTCTAGCACTATGGCCCCTAGCCCCACAAGAATCCTTCCCAGAGAATATTAAGATTGTTTATGGTAACTGACCATGCTCAGAACTTTCTGCTATGGCTGGGGACAGAGAGCAGGGCCAAACTGGAAGAAGGGGGGAGCTAGACCAATCAGGGTGACTTTCTTCCTTAGTGAGGGACCTGATCACTGAGACCACTGTTGGCCATCCTTGGCTGCTGCTGAAGATGGGTGCATCCTCCAGCCCATTCTGATGGGCTACTCACTCCGGCTCACATGCCTGTCCCTGCTACCCACTTCCTCTCACAGGGGCCCTTTCCTTTCCCCTTCTGTTCTCAACAGGCCCCAGACAGATGGAGGTCCCCCGTGAATGAAACGAGAACATGACTACTCCAAGGTATGGTTGAGGGGAAGGTTCTAATTGTAGATATGACATAGAGAACATCCAGGTGCATCTGGAAGAGTCCAGAGCAGGGAGACAAAGTCATGAACTAAATATAATCAGCAGACTGAACCGGGCATGAAAGGAGAGGGGAAGAGTACGAGAGGAAGAGAAGAGAGAGGGATTCAAAGAGACCGAGAGAGAGGAGGACTAAGAGCGAGGACCGAGAGGGGGGCACAAGTGGACCAAGAGAGTGCATGGTTGAAATGGTAGGAATATATAAGAAACTGAGGAAGGGAAGCCCATGAGTTGGAGACGTTTAGGGTAGGGGTGGGGTGAGGAGACAGCTCTCCTGATGGTCGCCAGGATGCCAGCATGGACTGTGTAACAGGTACTTGCTGAGGGAGCCTGGAGGCCAAGTGTGAACTTTGGTATGCTAATGGGCAACTCAGTAGTTAGCCATTTGTTCTGAGTTTCTTTTGGACCTGACTCCCATTACATGTATTTGTGGGTACTAAGTCTAGAACCCAGTAATGAAAGTAGATGCATCTCCGGGGACTTTAGCTGAGTAGGACTCTCGCCATTAAAGTGATTGCTGCCAGCGAATCCCATACATTATGAGAGGACCAACTGGGATATGCCCGGAGCAGGGGTAAGGAAAGTCAAGTGGACTTCTTGGGAAAAACCTGAAACTCCATACCCCACTCAAGGCAGCCCAGGGAGACACCTGGAAAACACTCCAGGCAGAGGGAACAGCACATGCTCAGAGGTTTGGCCTCTGAGTTCGGTATGACCAGTCGGTACACAACAGAGACCTGGGCCTCAGAGGGGCACGAAGCTAGACTATACAACCTCAACACCAGACAAGGAGAACATCTGGATTTATTCCACGCACCACAGGAAGCAAACAAGGTGCCAGATGTGCCTTGTTGGTCATGAAGGCATTGAAGCAGCAGTGGGCATTGAGGCGGCAACACAGAAAGCGGTGTGGCATCAACCATAGTGGCCTCACTTCAGGGGGAAGGGAAAGGGGTCTGAGCAATATTCCTGGGGCATGATGTTGATGTCTGGTGGCTAGTGAGATTGGGGTGAGGGGAGGGTAGCAGAGAGAAGCTGCAGGCCTCTGGTCAAGGCAAAGGGATGATGGAGGATCGACTGGAGGTACCACCTCGGCGATGGGAAAAGCCTGGGAAGAAGATGGTAAGCTGGTGGTCCTTCAGGCTAGGAATGTGAAAGAGGGAATGGAAGTAGCTAATCAGAATCTTTTGGGGAAAACACAGGTGGCAAGTCCAACCCCAGCCTGCATGGCCCTCCTCTTTCCAGAACCTTCACCAGCTTGGGGCACTGTTCCCCAGCACAGAGGCCTCCTGGCAGCTGAGCCCTGCACAGGACAGGGAAGTCTTTGCCACTTCTATAGACTCCAGTGTGCCTGCTGAATAGGTGGCTTGGTTTCTGCAGGGGATGATGTCTGTGGGTTCTGATGGTGAGCCGACCAGGAAGAGGAGGCAGTGGGAGCTGGCCAGGGAGGACAACTGCCCCAAGCTTTGCTAGTTACACAAGCTGAGCACACAGACCCCATGGAGGGAGCATAAAATCCTCCGAGACTCCATGTGCCTCCCTCCCCACCAGCCAGACTCTCAGCCCCCATCATGGTGTGAGGATGTCCTCTGATACTTCTGGAATAGGGTCAGATATTCATGAGACCTGGGACAGGAGATGCCAGGGCCCTTACCTTGGAACCTGACAGAGTCTGTCTATCTATGAGACTGGAGGTGATTAGCTTGTCATGATGAGTGGTCTGGGGAAGAGAAAAGGAAGGCTCACAAACATGTTTTCAAGGGCATGTGAGAAACACACACACACAGAGTTACCTTAGGACCTGGATGCACACAGAACATAGCCACTGCTATGCCCTTTGTGCTTTAACAACACCACAGAACATCACAAGGAGCTTCAGGGGCAAAGTTTGGGACAAGACCCACATGAATAAAAAGACACGAAGAGGAGTAGAGAAGGGTCCCAGGGTCAATGAGGGGCTTTCAGGGCAGGTGACGCTGAGGTGGGACTGAAAAGGGCAGAAGAGGAGACAGACCCAGGAAGAGGTTGCTCTGGAGGAAATAGCTGGACAAAGCCTGGGAAGGAACTGCAGACCAGTGTCCAGCAATGGGGAGAGGATGGAGGAGGCAGA
The DNA here is from genome assembly GCA_001685095.1 of Ellobius talpinus. Taxonomy (NCBI): domain Eukaryota; kingdom Metazoa; phylum Chordata; class Mammalia; order Rodentia; family Cricetidae; genus Ellobius; species Ellobius talpinus. The sequence goes on along the minus strand of LOJH01005882.1, from coordinate 39,831 downwards.
GGGAGGACAATGAGGTGGGCTGACAGGTAAGAGGGGTGGAGACCCCAGGACAGGGCTACAGACAGCAGATTGTGCCTGAGTGAGGCTGGAGCCTGGGGCCTAGGAGCAGAGGTCCCTGGGGCCTAAGTCTCATTAGGATCAGTCTGGCTGCTGAGGGAGGAGAGGGCAGAACTAGGGCCGCCACCAGCCAGGAGGCCACTGCAATAGTCCAAACATGAAGACAGTGGGGATGGGACAGGAGGCTGGAGACCTGAAGAAGATCACGGACCACGGTTTATGTTGAAGTCATAGAGGACTGTGCCCTCCCAGGCATTCGTGTTTAAAGGCTCAGACAGTTTTCCTATCTCCTTATACCAGATTCAAGGATGAAAGTCACAGCAATGTTACTTTCGAAAGATAAACAACTGAATCCATCCAAGCTTTAACACTAGGAATTTAGGCAAAGTGTGGGTCACTCTACAATTCCCAGAGCATATCAGGGGACAGGGGTGGATCATAGTGGAACTTGGGGTCAGACACCCATCTGAATCTGTGCATATAGAGGGTGTAGTTGGGGTCACTAGAATCCAATGCTCCTTCAGGTATGCAGGACACATGTCCCCTACATCTCAGGGTTGGCCAACGGGATGAAGTGGAGTGTCCCCCTCAGGTAGGAACACCTTGGAGCCAGACCAACACCATACTTCCATCTTCCTTCTCCAGAGCAGCCTGCAGATGCACACACCAAGATGGGACGCCTCAGTCAGAGCTTCCCTGTGATGAACCAGTCCTTCCCTGCTGACCTCAGAGACACGCAACAAGTTCATCCATCGCCTCAGCCCATCTTATCCTAATGTCTGTGTTATAAGCGATGCAAATCCACCAGCCACTTTGTTTCCGCCAGGATCTGCCATTTGTGCCCCACCCCCCAGCTTCCTGCCTGATGTTCTAGCCAGTTTGCCCAGCACAGTCCCCACCTTGGGGCTATTCTGGCGCCATTCAAACAGAGGAGCTCGAGCGCGTCCCCTCCTCCCGCAGGAATGCAGTGCCTCACCATCTCCAGGCTGGACAGCCACTCTCCTGCGTTCTAACAGGGGCGAGCCATGCCCGTGATTTGCACACAGCCTTTTACAAGTTCCGAGCATTTTACAAGACGTGTGCATTGCTCACATAAAATGAAGTCTCAGAGTTGCTAACAAGAGTACCTCGCTGGCCCAGCTGTGCTCCCAGTGGGCAGCACTAGCCACTGCAGCCCTTCCTCCTCGTAGGCTCCTGGGACGTTCGGGTCTCTGTCCCGCCCCATTAGCTCTTTGTTATAGATTGCTTGTCCTCTAATTGTCTGCCCCGCATAATTTAGCACAGCCATGCTGTGTCTGTTCCCAAATGTGCAATTTAGTGTCTTTGGCCTCACGGTCTTGGACTCTAAGGCGGTGGTGGAAATAGAGGTTTCAGAGGCACCCTTCATGCAGTGCCCCCCTCAGGTGGAAATAGTAACTGTTAGCTCTGGGTGGGATCTCCCGGGGGCAGGGTTCCTCCCTAGGCACCTCACACATCTATATCAGCAGAAGGTTGTGCTGTGGCTATCCTGTCCACCCACCCACTATGCTACAGATTAAGATGCTAAAGTTCAGAACGGGGTGGTGGTGGCTCATGCCTTTAATCCCAGCACTTGGGAGGCAGAGGCAGGTGGATCTCTGTGAGTTCTGAGGCCAGCCTGGTCTACAAGAGCTAGTTCCAGGACAGGACCCAAAAACTACAGAGAAACCCTGTCTTGAAAATCAAAAAAAAAATGCTTAAGTGCAGAGAGGCTTAGATACTCATTTAAGGTCACATTGCTCAGAAATGGAACCCAAACGGCAATGTTCCCAAGATCTTGCTTTTCTTTTGCTTAGGCCAGTGCCAGACTTCCATTGTGCCTGGACCTTGTGCAGGGAGCAGGATGCTCACAGACAGGGTGTATATAATATTTACTCAGAGCAGAAGAGTAATAGCAATAGAGACCCTGCCAGTTTGCCTGTTCCTGTGTGCCCACGGCTCACTGTGTCAGACATCACAGCAACACCCTGAAGAGAATGTGGTACCTTGGTGTGATACTGGAGGACCTGGGCCACAGAGGGGCCTGTCTGGGTTTTGCACACAGCCATAGAAGTGTCAGCTGAGCCCAGGAATCTGCCTCCAGCCGCTTCACATTGTCAAACCCTCGGCACAATCTATTGTAGTCATTGCTGCAACTTCCATTTTACAAGCAGGAAAACTGATGAGGCCCCAAGTGGTTGAGCAACTTTCTAGAAGTATTAGCCAGGAGTGGTTAGAGCTGGGCAGGAAACCACAAACATTCAAAGCCTTTCTCTAACCAGTGAACATCATTCCCTCGGGTCCTGTGACCGAGAAGCCATTTATAGGAATGAAGCCTTTTGCACGAGGGTCTGGGATCAAAATGTAGTTTCATCTAGTAAGACAGGCCCACGAGATGGCCACTTAGATGTTATCCTGGAGGCTGACAGTAGAGTAGAGGAGGACTAGGACTCTCAAATAGCCTGGTGGCTTGAGAGGAACGGTGCCCATCCACAGGAGTCCATAAACAGCCATCTTGCAGCTGTGTTTAATGCTGCTCACTGGGTAGAGACCCGGCAGGCCTGGCATGGAGTGGAGTGGGAGGAGGGCAGCTGTGGCCTCCTCACTGCCTTGTCAGCTCTGAATTAGCCAGATTTATGGCCCCACACGGCCCACTTAATTCCCACCGTCATGGCCGATAATGTCATGTGACAGCCGTAAAGTCCAGTTTCAGCTGGGTCCTGGAGACAGAGAATGTGCAGACAGGTCACTGAGAGAAGTGGGCTGGGGACTGGTGAATGCTGGGGACAAGGCAGTTTTCACTGAAGGCTATGCTCACTGAAGAGCTGGGACAAGCTGGCCAAAGATGGGTAATGAAGGACTTCTACCAGGGAAGCTGATGTGGGCACACTGAAGGACATGCTCCAAGTGACCAGGGAAAGGCCACCAAGCAGGAGGCTAGGCTTGTGGAACACTTCTGGACCATCACAGGACTGGGACGGGAGGTGCAGGGGTGTAGGACAGAGTAGGGGAGAAGCCTGGACTTAGGCCTGGTGCTGTGAGCGGTATGTCTCTTTGGGTACCTAACTGCAAAGGGGACATTGGAGGCATCCTTCCAGGAGCAGGGAGCAAATTATAGCATAGAGGCTGTGAGGCACCCAACAGAGGACCTCATGGTAAGGGACAGATCCAGGACAGGTGCAGACACACACAGCCGTGATATTCTGAGGGCTGCAAAACAAGCTGCTGATCTCTCCTGGGTGACTCAACAGCCTCTCTGAGAAGCTGGGAAGCAGGCAAGCTGGGCAGGGAAGCAATGGGCACAGGTCAGAAAGGGGCAGCAACAGTAGCAGCTGAGGGCCCCAGCAGTGTACAATGTCAGCGCTCCCATTACTGAGAGAACAAGGAGTCTCCATGCAGCTACAGAGCTGTGGTGTGTCTGTGGGTATGGATCGTGGGAAGTGGGTTTAACACATTATGACCTGTCTATGAATATGCAGAATAATTATCCATCATTATCATTTTTTCTGTGTAAGTATGTGCTGCTTTTCAAAGAAACACCAGCAGGACACAGCCTGGTCACTGTGTATCCCCCACTACTGATGACACAGAATATATACATTCATGGTCCTGGGGAAGAAGGAGAGCCTTCTCCATGCCACAGGCAGCTTCCTGGGATCTTGAGACAGAGGGACAGAGAAAAGGGGTGAGACACCAGCCCAGTCACCAGCTTGGATATAGATGATCTTTAGGATGGGGACAGGTTCCTGGGCACCTATGTGATCCAGCTCCACCCAGGGCCCTGCAGAAGGACAGGGTACAGCCGTGCAATCTGACCATCGCTTGCTCTCAGTGGACCTGGGGTCCCCTCCTTAAACCTCGGTTTCCCAGTTGTAAAGCAAGAATGAAAGCAGTACTCTTCCTGAAGGGGGTCGGAAATCACGTGAGTGTGCGCAGCCAAGGCTCTGACTCTCTGGAAGGACTGACAGGCATGAACTCCTGACCTTGTCTATGCTGCCCATGGCAGGGCAGAGTGAGCTCATTTCAAAGATGAGCTGAGTCACTGCACTATAGGATAGTTGGTGGCATGGATGCCCCCTTTTCCCTTCACACTTAGACTCTGAACTCAAGTTGCAGCCGCAGATGTACACCTGTGTGCTCCTCCTGATCTGGGGACAAGCCATACCAGCTGCCCCCTCCCCTTCTCCAAAGATGACTTAGTGGTGCACCTGTAGCCTAGGCCTGCCCTGGGAGTGTTGAAGGCAAATCTGATTACAGAAGAGAGAGTCTCCCAAAAGGCATTTTCTTCCCGAAAGGACTTACTGCAGAATAAAAGACTCCTTTGCTGTTCCACGGCATCTCGCTGGTCACTGGCAGAGGCCTCCAGACTCCCTAGCAGTCTCCCCCACTGGGTGCACACAAATATGGACACTAGCAGTCTCTTCTAAGCCTCAGGGATGTAGGTTATCTGCCATGGGACACAGGCTGCAGAGGCAGGAATGTGTATGTGTTTCCAATGTGCAGAGGCCCGGCGGAGGGTGGGCCTGTTCAGATGCCAGAGATTTGGGGGAAGGGAGCAAAATTTCAGACAAAAAGCAGAAGGAACAAAGAGGAATCCAGGATGTGCCAGGGAGATTAATTCACCACTCAGACATGAAAGAAATATGTTCAATTATTTTTTATTGCATTTCATTTTAATGTACATGTCGTACTTAGCTGCCTGCAAGCCTCAGATTACCCAGAGAGAAAGCATAATGAAAACAAGAGAATTAAAAACACAGACCCAAAAACTGCTTCTGAAATTGGAATCATGAAGAGAAAGAAGCAGGAACCAGATTAGAGACAAAAGAGCCTGCTTGGCACCGAGACCCACCCAGCACTGATGCCAGGTGCCCAAGGCCAAGCAGCCGAGGGTACCCCACTCTAACTGAGGCAAGTCAGAGAGACTCAGGAGCATGTGGTCCAAGCTGTGGTCCTCAACTGGCCCCAATAGACTGTGTGACTTGCACATTTTCCCTGCCTCTCTGAGCTTCATTCTCCTGGGAGAAATGAGATTCCTGGGAGAATGATGCTTGGGCAAGGGGCTCTTTTTGTTTCTTTGTTTAAGTGTGTGTGTGTGTGATCATGTGTGCATGAGTCCTTATGAAGTGGGGGGTGAGGCACAGGTCCCCCAGGGTTGGCAGAAGACAGCCTTGGGGAGTCAGTTCTCTCTTCCCACCTGTATGTGGGTCTCGAGCTAGGTCCCTAGGCTAACTCATCAGAAGCCTTCACCTGCTGAGCCATCTTACCAGCCTCAGAGACCTCTGAAGAATATGAAGGCGGAAGAGCAAGAGAAAGCCACACTGGAATGAGAACAGAGAAAGAGGAGCTCTCCATGTGGAAGGGCAGTTGATGAACCAGGGCCCTGGGAAAGGGTGGAGAATCAGGGGGCAATGAGACTGGTGCCATCAACTGTTCTTCCAGCATATTCTGTCCTACTCAGTAGTCCAAGCCCTGAGAGAGCCCTCTGTTCCAGACCCACCAATATCCCTCTCATGAGAGACCCAGAAATTTCCTCCTGTTACTGCATGATTGGCTGTGGAGGGTGAGAGGCAGGTGCTTGGCTCCCCCAAGGCAGTAGCATCCATTTTCCTGAAACAGAGTTGCCACAGTGGACACAAGTCCTTACACATTTGTCCAAGTCCATCACTAGGGGACTCCCAGAGTGAGCCAGGATGCTGGCTCTGGGCTCTGGGAGACAGAGCTGGTGCCCTGCAGACCGAGTACCATAACCAAGTCACTAAGGTAGGGGTTGGGAAGCTGCTTTCCTGTGGGGACAGGAAGTGTAGGGAATTTGTACCTTCTGCTCAGTTTTTTTTATAAATGTAAAACTTCCCTAAACAGTAAAATCTATTTTTAAAGAATTGAGTAAATGAGTTGGGCTTGGTTGCACACACTTTTAATCCCAGTACTTAGAAGGCAGAGGCAGATCTCTGAGAGTTCAAGGCTAGCCTGTGATATAGAAATGGATACTTTACATTGGTTTGGACTTTGGTTTAACTGATGTAAATTTAATGTCAATCTTGTTATATGTATATTTCTACACTTATTTAAGGTATTATGTTTATACAGTTCATTTAAAAATGTAATGTATAATTTAAAAATACACATTAATAGATAGTCATTTATAATAGTCAAACTTGTAGTCATGTTAGTTAGGTTTTCTAGATATACAGAGATATATTTTAGTTAGATAGGTAATCTTCAACTCCATCAAAGATCCCCAGAAGGATATAATATTATCTAAGTAAACAAGAGGACAGTTAGTTATAATTATAGTTTTCTCCTTAGTTATGATAAAAGATAAATTAGATATGAAACTTTAGA
>LOJH01005882.1:15657-26044 GCA_001685095.1 Ellobius talpinus | reverse complement strand
CTCTCTCTCTCTCTCTCACACACACACACACACACACACACAGACACACACACAAGCACATGTACCTCTTCCTTGTGACATCCATCAGTGTCACCTCATTCAGGGATTTGTTGTGAAGAGTCTAAGAGTGCAGTGTGGGTTCAGACAAGGGATGGGGCCCGTTGTGGGCTCAAGGATGCTGCAGTCACTCACATCAGTACCACAGTGTAGCCAGGGTGGGGCTCCCTGACTGTGGAGGAGATGGTTCCTTTTAAGGGCCGGCCCCCTCTCTCCCTGATTCTCTCCATCCTCCCCTGCTTCCCCCACCTTCCTCTCACAGGTGCAGGACACTTTCCATGGCCCAGGCAGTGTCCTAGTTCCTGAGACAACACCAACAATGAAGGCAAACTGGTTCTGTGTCCTTCCTGGGCTTGTGCTGAGGGGACAGTGCTGGAGTCAAGGTGAAGGATGAGGGACTGGCCCCAGCCCTATTCTGAGGTCTGCGATGGGCTCTCCTGGTGGCCTTGCTCTGTCTTGTTCCCACACAGAAGTTCCTACTGCGTCAAATGCTCATTCAGTGACTGAAAGCCCCTCCTACAACAGCAGGACTCTGCTGTCCACCCATAGGCCAGTCCTCACGTATCAGCCCCAGAGGACGGTCACTCAAGCAGCGCCAGCAATAACATGGAAGTACCTAGTGAGTGGCAGCTGGGTGCCGGTTCTATGCTCAACGTGTCCACGCATGACCTCGCTAAATCTTTAAACAGGCTCCGTGGAGTTTCTACAGCGATTTGCTAGAAATCAATTGAGCCAACAGTCAATTCACCAAATGACCAATTTGCCATAGATCAATTTGCCCAATGATCTATTGCATGTTCAGGGACAGAAACACTAGCTTGCTCCAGGTATTGAAAGCAGACAGCTGGGAAGAGAGAGAGAAGGAGGAGGAGGGGGAGGAAGAGGAAGGGCAGGGAGAGGAGGAAGAGGAGAAGGAGGGAGAGAGAAGGAGGCAGAAGAAGGGGAAGAAGAAAAGGAAGTGAAAGAAGGGGGAAGAGGAAGCAGAGAAGGGGAGGAGGAAGGGAGGAAAGGGAGGGGAAGAATGATTAGTAGCATAAGGAGGAGCAACAGCAGCCACAGCAGCAGAAGTTCCAGGGAGCCAAGACTTGACTCCACAGACCCAGAGGGCCAGGACTTGGGTGTGCCTTGCTGGAGGGCTGTGATCCAGGTTTGCAGAACAAGAGGACCAGGACCTGGGTCCCAGCAAAGCCTGCTACCCCTCCTATTTGGGGAGCTCTTCTGTGAATGACCTTCCTAAGATGAAGGAACTGGGGTTGAGTCATCGGCCAGCCGGTTTCGGTGGGACGAGGCCAAAGCTCAGGGCTATTTGACACCAAGCCAGGATCTACTTCTGATCACAAAGGCAGGGAGTCTTCTGGCCTTGGTGGCCACCATCCTGCCAGCATCCCTAGGGCTGCTGAAGCCTCCATGCCAGCACCTGTGTGGGGACTGCATAACCACACCCTATGGGGGTTATACCCAGGACACCATGAGAACACCATATTTCTCCTGAACAAATCGGTTTGCTCCCGTTACACAGAAGGGAGACAGTGTCTCTGTATCCGAGATGTAGAAATGAAAACTGTCACTCAGGGTTCACTGGTCTCACTCTGGTCATCTGATGTCTCATGTAAGGGATGACCTGAGGCTTGGCTGACTGTGGTCCTCAAAGCCTGACACCCCCCCATACACTCTGCCAGCTAGACAGCGGCTTTCTCCTTTTTTTCTCCTCTCTCCTGCTCCCTTAGTGATCATGTGATGTGGAGAACAGGAACACAGCTTCGGAATGGTGCTGTCTCCTCCTATTAATTAGGATTTACTTCCTTTGTTACACGAAGCGATGACGCTGGTGGTGGGGATTCAGGTAGCCTTCCCTAGAGAACAAGAATCTGTCTGCAGTGTGGATTTGTTTTCAGGGAGCTGTGGTGTGGGAGACCTTGAGAGGAGTCTGTATTAGCACAGACCCCATCAGACAAGCAGCCAGAGGATGGGGGGGTAGATCCCGGGATGAGAGATGAGAAGCTGAGCCATAGGAAGAATGGGGAGACCCCTCTGTGGTGCTGGTCAGGTGGTCTCTTCATGGGGATGACAGGCATCTGGGAGGGGCTAGGCAGGAGCAGGACACTGGGCTCAGCTTTGCTGGTTCCAACCCAGCCCTCTGGCACACCCTATAGCTGCACTAGCCTGTCTTGGCCAGTCCTGGGGGATGCAGTCAGTCACTCCATAGGGTGGGCCATAAGAAACAAGAGGCAGAAGTGGTTGATTCCAGACAGCACAGACCCTGGGTGTGGACCCTCCCATGTGTGTTGCTGAGGGTCAGAACACCTCTATCTACTTAGGCAATGGCTTATTTTGTGCCTGGTCCCTGCAGAGTGGGCTGGGATGGGATGTACCCTCTCACCGAGGCCTTGGGAAGCTTTACTTCCTCTTTTCTGACTTCATGGCCCAGCATCCTTTCTCAGGGCCACCTTCTGTCTGCCTACTAGCTCCTTGACCTGCTCCTCCTTCAAGAGAGCCCCAGATGGGACTCTTCTCTCACTCCCTTTGATGACTGAAAGGAGTCCGGGGAGCCAGTGTCCTTGGTGGCCAGCTCTGTACTGAGGAAATTCATAGCCCTTGGCCAAGGGCCAAGCTATGCTTAGCCAGGCTTGGCCTGGGTTGGGGTTCTGGCCATTCCTTTACATTGTCAGCGTCTCATTGAGGAGGGACCAGAATATAGGTGTGGGTAGTCCAATGAGGTCGGTGTAGGCTCAGTACCAGCAGTCAGAGCTTGCCTACAATGGGACAGGTGGCCGAGGATGGTGCTGACCTCCTGTTCCTGAAAGAATTATGGTTACTTTTCACAGCACAGTTAGGAGGGGGCTCTGTGCCACAGGTTGTAGTGACAGAGGCTCCAGGACTCAGATGACAACAATCCCAGGACACCCATTCTCTGACCTGCTCTGTGTATTTCAGCTGTGACACACTGCGTCTTCCCAGCTATCCCTTAACTTGGAGGCTCTTTGTGAAACTCGAGGCACCTATAGCCCTGTCATTCCAGGAAGCACGATCAAGATGCTCAGGCAGAGCTAAGAACAAAGAGCCCATCAAGGTGTGTCTGACCCTGAGAAAGAAGCTGAGACTCTGGGATGTCACATATGGGAGGCACAGATGGCCCAGAAAACCCTATGAGAACAGAAAGGTTTCAGAACTCCCTTTGCCTCCGCATCTCAGGAGTGGCTTAGGCTGAGGACCTTAGGTTTTGCAGACTCATGGTCCTGGATCCCATGCTCCTGCCCCTGACTTCACCTAGGTTATTCCAGTTTCTCCCTTCCAGGAGTGACTCAGCCATATCAGAAATCCCGCTCATTCTTACCTCCACCCCACCCTGGTTAGCCTGAGAGCGGAGCTGCATCGTCCCCAGGAAGGCCTGTGGCATAGGCCTCTGTCTTCAAACTGCCGCTGGGATTCATCCACCCTTACCCCTGTCCCGCTCCTCCTCTGCTGGCAGGGCTGCACCACCCCAGGCTTTCTGTCCTGTGCATCCCTACTTCTGCCTGTGGGACTGCTCAGCTCTGCTGTCTGCTGAGCTAAGTGAGGTTAATCTATCCCTAGGGATGCCTATGCCCACTCCCCACAGTGGTGAAACGGGCCCTGAATCCCCAGGGACAGAGCCCACGAGGCCAAAGCCTTGGCAGATGGGTGCCAGCTGAGCGTATCTTTTCCCTGGGATATTAATTACGGTAAGGAAGGCGGGGCACCGTCTGGATGCGGGTGGAAATTTTCTGGTGCATCTTGCTCAGACGAGAAACAGCAGGAGTAGGAGAGCAGCAGACCCTCCCCTTCCCCTGGCCCCTGCGCGCGTGCGCGCCTCCTGTTCTTCATAAGGATGAACCTGCTCCTCCACGGGGGTTCCCATGCACACAGTCTGACCCTCTGCATCTCCAGGGCTCTGACGAGGATTGGCCTGTGGGTCAGGCCCTGCTCTGTGTAAAGGAAGTTGATTTCCCAGGGACAGGCAGGGAGGGGCTGGGATATGGGGAACAGGACACATATGGGATCCTCTAGGACATCTTCATGACACCCCCCAAGCCCCAGTTCTTCAGCAGCAGCTCCTGAGCTGGGGTCCCTGAGGCACCTGCTGTTGTGAAGAAAACCTGAATCCAGAACTTATAGACCTGGCCATGGAGGTGGGACAGGCCACCTGTCTGTGTCCTAGCATTCTTCTGGGAATACTCTGGCTAGCCTGGGCTCATCTGTGCCCAGATTGCATCCTGGGAGTTGCAGGGGGCTCTCCAATCTCACAGAAGCAGGACAGAGACTCCAAGGCTTCACACACAAGTACATGAAAGTGTGGGTCTCAGGGCCCAGCAGCAGTACACCGGCCCCACTTGCAGGCAGTGGCTCCTTCTCCATCTCTGTTCCGTGGTTTATGCCTTTGAGACTTCAGCTGTGTGAACCACTGAACAGCCCTGGCTAGCCTAGGGTCTCCTGTACCCTCCATTGTGGGGCTACTTAAAAGGAAGTCCAAAGAGCCCCAAGGCTGGGTCTCAAGCAGCCTGATGGAAGCTTGCACCTCTTTCCAGGGACCTAAGCTCACAGCCAAAAGCCTTGATGTGGGGATGGTACCTGTGACAACAGAAGACAGATCAGGCTATGTGGCCTTGTTATGGAACTGCCTGTGTTCTTCAGCACTGCCCATGCTGTGATGGCTGCTATAGTAACCACACAAATGAGGTGACAGAAGGCGGCCCTGGACACAGCCAGAAGAACAGCTCAGCTCCCAGACCCTGTGGGGTCCCCGGAGATTTGAAGAGAGAAACCAGAGGCTGATGGACCTGAGGGTGAGACCTCCCAGGGGAAGAAAGAAGTAGAGGAGAGGTTGTGGTTTGAGCCACACTCTTCCTCAGACTGTAGAACTTGATGGACATTTACACACGGATACATGTAACCCTTTGGACACAAGACAATGCAGTTGGCTGTCCAGGACACTGACAACAGGCCCTAGCTCCTCAGCCTTTATTCTGTGCCATACTAGCCCCAACTCACTTCAGGGTCTCAGAAGAGCAGGGACAATGCTCCCCATTTCCCAGCTGACCAAACTGAGCTCTTGGGAGGTGCAGCCATAGGGTGACAGCTATGTGGCAGACAGAGACCACCCTGCCATTGGGTTATAAAGAGCCTCTTGTCCCCAGACTGTCTGGTCTTCTTAGGTTCTGTGAGTCAGTTTAGTGAGGAGACACTCCACATGGCGATTTGAATAAGGGATATAACATGACAGTAAGGAAGACAGCCTGAGAAAGGTCTGCTCCAAAGATGGGGCTCAGCCTACAGTGTTAGGGGAGTGGATTGATTCTGATGGAGCCGGTCTGCAGGTACCCCAGGCTGAAGATATCTTCCCAGATGCAGGCAAGAGGGAAGGATGTTCTTGCCCCTATAGCTGGAAGCATGAGACTCACCACAGTGCAGGGACACGGTCACCTGTTCCTGAATGGACTGTGAAGTCACCAAGAGCCATGCAGTCTCTGTGCACCACTGCTTTCAGGTCCCTGGAGTAAGACAACAGTAGCAAGAAATGTAAAACAGCTTCCTCCACAGTGTCCCTCCAGCGCCCTCTACTGACAGCGATAGGCATTACTCCATGGCACAGAAGATCCGTCCTGGGGTGGGGTTGGGGGCCACCAGGCAACCATAAACCATGGTCTGCAACCAGTGGCTAGCTGTTCACCTGTAACTTGTGGCTGCTTTTGTTCACTCCCTGAGCTAAAAGATATTTTCCACCTTTTTTAGTGATTGTAAGAAATTCAAGAGCTATCTTCCATAATACATCAATACTGTATGAAATTCAGACTTCAGTCTCCATGAATGCATTTTAGATTATGCATTTTAATTATCAATTTAAAAGACAAAAAGCAGAGATGTGCTTTATTTTTTCTCTGAACACACCTGCATCATATTCCAGAGTTTTCTTTGGGTCCTCCAAACCCCAAATCAACCCTAATACATTTAGTATCTAGTCTCTACAGAAAACATTTAAGAGGTCACGCTCAAAGGGAGGGGCTCAGCTTCCTCCATCAACCATCATTGGTCCAGCTGCCACCATCCAGCACTGCCCCATTTGGGTGCCACGGGCTTCACAGTCTTGTCCCTTATTTCATTTTGGCAACGCTCTGCAAGGCTCAGAGCTGGGAGACCAGAGAAGACAGCAGGGACTATCACTGTGATATCTCATATGAGCCATCAGGAGGCAGGGACCCCATTCTTACTTATTTCCCAAAATCCATTCCAAAGCAGAGGTCCCTGGGACATCACTGGATGAGGTCATCTGAAGTTGTGACATGCTCCATGTGCGTGTATATCCAACTCTATCAGATCTGAGCCAACCCTGGTTCTGAAGTCCAGAGGCCCAGCTGCTGTCCGTCCCTTCACACAGACTGTGTGCTCCCTTCCACGGTCACCCTTTTCAATACACACCCCAGCCCAAGACATGCTTATCCCATGTGTGGGCTGAGCCCATTTCACAGTCAGGGCAACTAAGGTCCAGAAAAGCCACCAGGTAGAAGCAGAGAGAGTGGAAACGGTGGGAACTGTGGTGATCACAGGCTTGACGTCACATTCCAGCCCTGGGGCCTTAGGTGAACCCCACACTTTCCACAGCTGCACGGCATTCAGGACCTGTCCTCTACCTCTAGTCCAGGGCCCTGCACACAGCAGTCTGCTTCAGCTCCTCTCTCTGTAAAATGGGTCTAAAACCAGATAACTATTAAGGTTAAGTTTGAAACATCTCTAACAGAAGTGTCCAACTTTTTGACATTATAACATGATAGTGTCATCTAAAAATGTTTTGGGCCACATTCATAGCTATCCAGGGATGAGGGTGGCCCTCAGGACACAGATGGGGGCATACCTGCTCGCACATGAAGGCTACCCAAGAAATGGTAGCTTAGAGATTCAATGCTATCCTGACCCAAGTCCCCAGATACTGAGTCCCATGATCAGGGCAGCCCCTCCCAGGCCGATGTACCCATTGTGACCAGTGACCAAGCTTCCCAGCCGCCAGCAGCCGGGGAGAAGAGGCTCGGCTCGTGGTCTAGAAGAGCAGGAAGCCATCGCACAGCGCCCTTCTCCTCCCTCATTAATTGCATTCTCGGAACTGGAGCAGATGGAGGGAGGGGGTCTATTTTCCTCGGTTTTTCAAAGAGCTTTGGTCTGGGAGAGAACTGTGTAATTAAAAGAAGAGAAATGCAAAACAAGTCTTTTAGGCAGACCAAGCCGTCTTCGCCCCCTCCTAAATCTATTAATGAACTGTCATTGTGAGATAAAACCCTGTCCTGACCTGAAAACCAGTTCACCAGGGGGGTGAGAAGACTGGCGTTGGAGACCTAGGCTTTATGCAGGAAAGAAAAATATATTAATCAGCTTAGCTCTGTCTATCTGCACAAATTCAAGGAATATCTATTGGTTGCCTAGTGATATGGCATTTTTCTACCAGACACTGACTGCCCTGGGGACCCTGGTCTTCCCACTCTCTGCAGCATCTGTCAATCAAATCTGGAACAGAAGGAGGTCTGGATGGTGACATCCTACGTATCTGAGAGGCAGGGAAGCTAAGGTTAGTGGCAGAAGTTTGGATCGAAGCAGGACTTCAGAGGTCTGGTTGTGGAGGAGTCACACCCTACACAGGGACAAGCCGGACCCTTGAGTGTCAGAGGTTGGGCTCCCTAGAAGGAGGGGCTTGTGTAGGGTTAGTTATTCAGAGAAAGGCAGGAAGGGTGTGGGACCTTTGAGGAGCACTGGAATATATGTGAGACCTCATGGCTGTCCCACATAGGCATCGAGCTAGTCCTTCTGCAGCCGTGTGTTAACTAGCAGTAACTATAAACATCCCCAGTGATGGGGTCCACCGGAGTATCCCTCAGAACATCGACAATGAGCCATTAGCAGCGAGAAAATGAGTGCTCGCAGGTTCCAGCAAGAGATACCCCAGACCCTACCCTGACTCCATCACAGTCCTGCCCACTCAGCACCATTCCACTGGGCCCTCTACACCACATTCTCACTTCTCACTGTTCTTAAAAGGGTCTAGTCCTGGGTTTCTGAGTGGGCAGAGCCTGAGACCTGGTCAATTAGAGCATCGAATGTCCCTGGAAGATCCAAGGATTGGTCCAGGGATGGGTGAGGCCAGAGATGAGGTGACAGTTGACATAGCTGCAAATTTATTGATGTGTAGGTTATTTGGTAAGGTTGTCTTAAGAGAGACCTCAAAAACCAACCAACCAAACAAACAGACAAACAAAACCAGGCATTTTGAGAGGCTCCACTTTGGGGCAAAGACAAAAGAAACTGGTGATTAACCCATTGCTTACAGATGTGTGTTTTAGTTCTCTAGAAGCTCAGCTCATGGGCAATGCATGTCTAGCTAAGGCTATCAAGCTGTTTTTGAAGTGGCTGACCTGGCTATGCCCCTAACAATGCAGAACGACTGGCCAGGCTCCCGCTTGGTCTGAGTCAGTCCATTCATTTCTCTGAGAAGAGAAAGGCTTTATGTCACACACCCCTTCAACCTTGGAAGGTCCATCTTGTCCCATGCTCATCTTCATAAATCTACAGTGAAGTGTCATTAGTGTCTTTGGGTCATTTTTATTGCACTTAAAATATTCTGTTTTATTTTATTTTTTATAGTTATTCGTGTGTGTGTGTGTGCGCGCGCACGGTGCGTGTGTTAGTGTGTTAGCGCACACACTTGTCATGCCACACATGGAGGTCTGTTGATACAATCTTCCCTGGGGGAGGTAGGAACAACTTTCTCTCTCCTCCTAAGGTCCTCACCACAAACCAAAGTGTGGTGTCACCATAGTTTACCTTGGGGACCCAATGAACTTATTGGGCTTTACTTACAGAGTGCGGTGACCCCCAAAGCATGGAGAAAGCTTCCTGCAGCTACATAGATGGAGCCTCTTTCCCTCACCCTAAGCCAGATCATACACTCTACTCTTCCCTGAGACCCTGAAACCACGTGACATTAAGCCAGAATAACATGCAAATGGCTAGGAGCGGTCTGATACTCAAGTGAGGGTCCAGTGACTTTTCCCACCCTCCCTTCCAGGAGGGAATATCGACAAACAACAGGCCATTGACGTGGACCCCCACAAGTGGGCATGTGATCTCACGAAGATGGAAACACTTTGGCTCAGAGGAGAGCCCCTTGCAACACTTTATGCTTCCTCCAACTCTTACCTTCTTTTAGCTCACCTCTTCTGCGGTGGTACCCAGAATGAATGGTAGCTGAACTGGGCATTATTCATGTCTCTCCAGGGAAGGAATTTTAGCAACATGGGATGTGGTCAGAAGGGCAATGATGAAACCAGAGATAAGTTTGCAGGATGCTGTGGGTAACGGCTTTGTCTTCATCCTGCTCATCCTCAGTAGAAAAG
The DNA here is from genome assembly GCA_001685095.1 of Ellobius talpinus. NCBI lineage: Eukaryota > Metazoa > Chordata > Mammalia > Rodentia > Cricetidae > Ellobius > Ellobius talpinus. The sequence continues at coordinate 16,595 of LOJH01005882.1, read as the reverse complement.
TTTGGTATATAGATGTCATGATGCCAACCTCTGAGTGCCCTGAAGATTTGGAGACCTGTCTGAGAGACATAGAGTGCACCTGAGGGAGCAAGGATGGGAAACGAGCTCACAGAGGTACAGTGGCCAGGTGCGGCTGTGGCATTCTTGGGACTTTTATTGTTTGGGCAAGGTGCAAATGCTACCCACTGAGATGATGGGGAATGTCTGTGGGAACCTGGATCTGTAAATAGTACAGAGTAGGCAAAGGATAAAACCAGATGCTCCCAGAATCCCTAAAGTTATTGCTGATTGAGAATCTCAATGCTAGGGATGGCTCACTGACCTAGGAGTTGCGGGTTATGGAGGCTCTAGGAACCCCTAAACAATAAATGCTATTGCCACTGTGTTCCGTTGCATTCCAGAACTCAACGGTAAGACTCCAACCATTATTAAAGATATTCTACGCTTTGGTTGTAGGACTTGAAAAAACAAGTGTAGCACTGAGTTAGAAGTATTCCCTCCTGAGAGTACTAGAAAGTGTTATCAAGGTTGCGAGGGAGAATTATAGCCCAAAGCCCTACAAGCTGTAGATTCTACATGCTTCATAGTGGACATGCTGGCTGGTGCAAGAGTGGGCCAAACGGCTACGGATAGTTTTCTGATCAGATTTAAAGGTGACCCTCCAACATCCGGTCCTGGGAACTTAGACAGAAACCTATGGCCAAGGAAGACACGGTCCCCAGGGAAGTGACGGCTACTGCCTGGGTAAATGATGTGCCTGCTAAGGTGCTTAACGTTTACACTTAAAGCCATAGTATGACTGATGTCAGCATCCATTTGGACGTTTTCCCATTCTCTGCCTTTTCCTCATTGGTGCTGTGTAGCAGAAGGAATAGCATGCACACCCATCAACAGTCATGCTCTGAAGACAGGGATGGATGCAAGGGCAGGAGGGTTGG
>LOJH01005881.1:8458-33393 GCA_001685095.1 Ellobius talpinus | reverse complement strand
CCCGGCGCCCAGCTTGGCGCACCTGGCCGGGGTCGGTGCAAGGGCCGCACCCGCTGGAACTCCGAGCACCAGGTTTGCAAAGCTCGTCAAGGGGCCAAGCCGGCAGGGCACGCACCGAACCTCGCGGGGGCGGGACCGGACACGCCCGCACCGCGGACTCGCTTCAAAGAGAACTCCGTGGGAGGGGAAGAAGGGAACAAAGAGAAAGTGAAACTGGGTGAGGGGGCTGCGGTGAGTTTCTGCTTCTCAGACCTGGGGCGGCGCGAGCCTAGTCTGGGTCCTTCCGCCAGCCGGCAGGGACCTTGTCCCCAGCCCAAAGGGCCCCGTGTGCTCCTCACATGCAGGCGCCCTGCCATCTTAGCCACTGAGCCCACTAGGGTTCCATACCAGTGCAGCGCGCTGTAAGGACAGTGTTATAGGTAATGGAGAGCGATTGGAGGTGATGGTCCGATTCCTTCTCTCAAAACTTAAGCCCCTGAGGACCAGCAGGCGGTTGTCATAATTTATTCAAGTCCAGCCCAGACAGGGAATGCCAGTGTCCTCCAAGCCGGATGCCACAGACTGGGCCCATTCAGGAGGCAGCCACTGGGCTGTGAGGGAGTCCCTAGACTTTTCAGTGATGCGGTGTAGGCTGAATAGTGAAGGCTTTTGTGCTTCATTTTGCAATTGGGTAAACAGCCTGAGAGAGGAGCAGTGCGTGGACTAAGGGGAATAACTAAGAGGCATACAAGACTCGAACCTCACTAGGCACACAAGACTGGAAGTTATCTCCTCTTCTCAGTGAGAAATTCTGGAACAGCAGGACAGGAAAAACAAACAAACAAACAAAACCTTCAGCAGCAACCTAGCCTGAGTGGGCTCCCTTCCCTCGGAAAAGGTGGGCACTGTGCCTCAGAGGGGACTTTGTGGAGGCAGGTGACAACGACAGGCCCCTGTGGCTCTCTCACGACTAGAAGGGGAACCTTGCGAGAGATCGCCTGTACATGTGAGAGGGGTTGGGGTGGCCTAGAGGGCTCTCAACTGGGGAGAGTGATTATAGAAGAGAAAACGCTGTGAAAAAGGAGAGGGTGTGATGAAAGGGAGATGTGCTGGAGAGATAACCCTGGCGCTGGAGGAGTCTCCCTAGAGGGAAATTACCAGTGCGGAAAAACAGCAGCGAGCCCTCCTCCCACTCGTGAGGAGGGCCAGAGTTCCACACCTTATCCAATCAGGAGTCTGGTCTTAGGGCAACCAGAGTCACCTCAGCTCTGCAGCTGCCAATATGGGACCCCAGTGTTCCTCCTGTCCTTTACTTATCTGGAAGGTGGAAGGATGACCCAGTGCTCTTCTTGGGGCTGGAAGGAACATGTGAGGACCCCAAAGTGTTGGATTGTTCATGGATCGTGCCCTCTAAGCACCTTACCCGTGGCCCTCAGAAGAATGTAGTCACAGAATACCTGCCTTCCTCCCATGATTTCTGGACAGTCAGAGCCTGTGAAGCCAGTCCAGGGTCTATCTGGTGTGAAGAGAGGTCCCTGAGAACCAGGTCTGGCTGTCAGGCCTAGTAGAAGTCCCTATTCCTGCCCAACTGCTGAAGCACTCTAACCCTTGTTGCCCCAATTCTGCAGAACCTGTGTGACCAACAGGCTTCTCCCAACTGGCAGCTCAACACCTGAGGGAAGGCCCTGGGGATCCAGAAGAATGGGGGAAGGGAGGCCCCTGAGTGTGGTGTATTCTAAGCAATGGCTCTGCCAGTCTTGGGAAAAAAGTGAGGGCCTGCTCGTGGACAGCAGGCTGAGCTCACCTTCCACACTTTCCTCAGGCGTGTCTGACAGCCTCACCACCTTGCTCTGGACCCTGGAAGTCTCAGCCCACAGGTGATATCAGGACTTCTGACGCTCATGCCCTCTGGCCCCTCTCCACCCACTCAGCAGGGATTCACTGAGGTGTGGGGCAAAGGCTTCTGGGCCCTGCTGTGCTCAGGTGGTATTGCCAGGTTGTGCAAGGTCTGAGCACACCTGTCTGGGTGAGGAGCTGGGAGGCTGCCAGGGCAGTGTCTGCTGGGGCCTGGGAACCAGGCTAAAGAGCCTAAGGCGTGGGTAGGGGAGCCTCAGCCTGGCTCACCCAAATGCCAAGGGTCGGCTCTCGGGGTCTGCCCACCATCTGCAGGTTGTACATTCTCATGGTGGCCTGGGTTCTTTCCTGTCTAGGGACCCAAAGGACAAATGCACGCCCTCATGCAGGCACAAGGTAGAGGAAACTTGAGGCTCAGGGCAGCTCCTTGCTTCCGGCAAGGAAGAGTGTGAGGACTGTATGTGGCAGAAGAGCTGGCTAATGTCTCACACTTGAGGAATTAGCCTGGGGTGGCCGTCCTTGTTAGATGTTTAAAGTGTGTACTGAGGGCTGAGCAGGAACCCACTCCCTAAAGTATGTCCCATTGTGCCTTAGCCAAAGCCTGCAGATGCCTACCTGTGACAAGATGCTTTCTTGCCCACATAGGCAGCCCAGAACACAGAGAGTAACAAGTTGGAAGCTGGAAATGCCCCATGCTTGGGGGTATCTGCCAGAATGGTAAGGTTTCCTGTCACTCCCCTTCAGCCCCTGGCTGCCTGGGAGAAGTAACTTAGTTCCAGATGAGAAAAATCAGGACATTTAGATGGGACAAAAGCTGCCCGAGGGGATGGGAGTGGGACAGGACTTACTCAGGACCTCCCCATATCACCCTATCCTACCATGCCTGGCCAGCCTAAGGTTGCTTAAGTGGATTATTGTCTGCTGTGGAGACAGCTCTCTGCCCCACAGCCTGGGGCCTCCTCCCCACATGCCCACACAGTCACAGCCCACAGACCCATTCAGGCCAAGCAGCAGCTGTCCCCACAACTTTATTGACACTCTGCTCATCAAAGACCTCCAGATTGTGTCATGCCAACAGGCTGGGAAGCAGTTTAGCAGACGCAGCTGGTATGTGCCCGAGGTCCCTTGGGCAGTAAGGAAGATCCCATGCTGCGGATGGCTGGTTCAGAACCAAGGACTTCCAGGAAGCAAGGTCTGCTGAGGATGTATAGAGGCCCAAGTACAGAGCATGTGTCTGGAGACAGGGCTCCCCCTATTCCACCCCAGATGCTCTGTGTATGGAGTCCAGCCAATCTCGGGAGATAGGGTTAGCCCAGCCAGTCTCAAAACTCCAGAGGCGCCAAATAATGCGATGGGAACGGATGTCAGCTGGGGGGGCTAGGCCCTCCCAGTCTCCCAGCCCAAGACTGGGTAGGGTGAAGGTCTGAGCTAAGCCTTGCCTGCATGAAGCCCCAGCGGCTTGTATCTTCATCAGACTGTGCTCCTCCCAGAGCCCACAAAAGACTCGGGACAATGTCTGTCCACTCCTCAGGCTGTCTCAGAACAGGCTCTGGGATAGCAGGTGCCAGGATCCAGCTGCAGAGCAATGGGAGCTCACTGAAGGGACATCAGCCTAGTCCAGGACTTAGTGGGGCTGGGGCTGGGCACTGACCCTGTCCGTAAAGCTCTGTAGCAGGGCCACCACATCTGCATTCCCAGCAGCTTCAGCCTGTAGGGGAGAGAGATCTGTGGGATGCCTGGACTGCAGCACCCAGAAGCCGCAAAGCCCCGCCCACCAGGACTGATGCCCCACCCCCACCCTGGGGACTGACAGGACACACCCCGTGGGTTGGGTTGATTCTGAGGAAGATATATCCCTAGAAGGGATGGGCAGCTCCTGATCCAGGATCTGGGACAGGAGCTGAGGACCTTTAGAACTCAAGCACAGTGTACAAGAGGGGGGCTCTCACTACTTGCAGGGCACAATGTCCATCATAGTCCAGCTGTCCTAGGTCAGCCCCTGCCTGCCACCATGCCCTCAGGCCTTCGCTGTCCGCCCTGAATGCCAGCCTGGGAGGGGGACAGGGAGGGAGAGAGAAGCTGTCAGAACTTGCTGGATCCCTCAGATGCCTACCTTCTTATGTGCCACTCCCAGTGCCCTGGGTATTCTTACAAAGACTGCCCTAAACAGCTGATCCAGCAGCACCCAGCCCTGAGGCAGGAGTCCCAGCTGCAGGCGGCCTGGAGTCTGGTTTCACATGTGGGGCGTGACTGTGACTCAGGTCAAGAGCACGAGCTCACACACACACACACACACACACATACATACATACACACACACACATACACATACATACACACACACAGACACACACACACATATCCGTGAGCATACACATACGCCCCCCGCCAGTTTCATATTTCACAACACAGCAGACCTGTGACTGTCTGGCCTGTCTCAAGACAGAAGGAAATACCAACAGCCAGTAGCTATAGAAGGGAACCCATGAGGTCTAGGGTCCAAGGTGGCCCTGGACCCCAGTAGGCTGCAGGAGCATCCCGGCTGGGGAAAAGCTACAGGAATGGCTTCCCCTAGAGAGGAAGGCTGGGCGAATAGCCTTGTCCTTGGACAGCGTCTTCACTCTCCCGAGCTCTGTATTTCCACTCTAGAGCCAGGCCCCTCCCAGGGTAAGCTGGGGAAAGAAGACACCCAAGTGGCCCCATGACTCCTTCCTGCTCAGGAAGTCACAGCCCCCAGGTGGCACTGTATCATTTCTGTGGTGGATCATGCTGGAAGCACCTCCAGCCCTCCCCATTCACCTATACTGGTCTCCCACACCTCAGCCCAGCCAGCAGCTCAGGTCAGCCCCGCCCCAGTAAAGCAGAAGTCCTTCGGGATGGCTGGTTCCAGACTCAGCTGTTCACACGCTGCCTCAGTTTCCCTATTTTTCACTGGAGTCAATAGGTCTGCGTGGGTGCAGTCCTAAACCAACCTACTCCAGGAGACCCTTTGAAGCCAACCAAGGCCAGCTTCCATCCTCTTGGGCCCCCATCCCCTCATGGCTTTGCCTCTGTGAGCAATTTATTCCTTACTCCTCCATCTTTTGGGGAGTGGTTCAGTAAAAGTACTTTTCTCCTGGGATACTGCAGACCAGCATAGGGACCTGAGATTGAGGCTGGGAGACTAAGATGTCCCTACAAATCAGTCTGAAGTCTCATGACTATCACCCGTACCCTGGACAGGACGGACACACCACTGATAGCACCCAATCCCAGCTGTCACCCATTGCCACAGCCCAGACTTGCTCTTCTCTTTCCCTTATGCCAACCAAGCCCACAACACATGCACACCCTTGCTGATCGTTCTGCTGGGTACTCCTGTAACTGGGTTTGAGGGGGGTACTTCTGTAAGCCAGGTCCCCTGGGTGCAGGCTCTCCCTCTTCAGTCCCACCTGGCTGATCTGACCCTCCCAGCAGCCCCACTGCCTTCCTGGACCCTGAGACCATCACCCATAAATAGAGATACTCAGGCCATCACCTGCACAGTTCTGTCCCAACATCCTCCAGCTCCTGGGGAGATAGGCAAGCCCCAGCGGTCCGCAGCAGCTCAATGACACCCTGATGCCTGCCATGAAAAAGTGCTGATTATCAGTGTGGCCTAGACCCTGCCAGCCTCATTCAGCTCTGGTGGAGGGCAGGGGCAGGAAATTCCCACACAGACACCCACAGCCTAGTTCCAGACAAGCACTGTCCCTTGGTTCTTTGCCCACAATAGGGTGCCATCTCAAGGTCCATGGCCTCCATTCATCCAAGGCACCTTCACAGCATGTCTGGGGCCAGAGGCTGTCCCAAGTAACAAGGCGCTAGTCGGCTGGCTGAACAGGTGGTCTCTCCCTGTGCAGCTGGGAACAGAACCCCAGAAGACAATTTCCTACCCTCAGCCAGTCAGCCCCCACTGTGTTACACACCTGAAGTGACCTCTCTGATTAGGTCCAGGATAGGATCCGGGGAAACCAAGTCAGTTGTGCCCCAATTCCGCCCTTGGTGAATGAGTTATGGCAGACAAACAAGAACAGTGGGGTCTAGCTGGGCCCTGAGCCATTTCCTGAGTCAATCAGGCTGAGTCAAACCTGGATGGGGTGCTGTCTGCTGGGGCAGGGGATTCAGTAGGGTACAGACACCCCTGAGCAACTCACAGAACCCACTCCCCAAGCATCCCAGGGTCTGCAGGCTGTGTGTTGCTGTGAGAAACCCAGAAGCCTTCCTGCATGAGACCGGAGAAACTGGCAGGCATAAGGGCACCCACAGGGCCCATCCTTTCCCTCACAGGTTGTTGGGTAATGTGAAAACACCTACTCTCTTAGCATTTCCAGGGCAAGGCTTGCCCTACCTGAGACTATCAGGCAGAATTAACTGAAGAGGACGGATGAGTTGGCAGAATTCCCAAACATGTAGGCTCATCCTTCCACATGGGGTGAGGGCCAGTTGGGGACCCCTCCCTTCACTGAACATCCGTGGCTGTCATAGCCCCTCTGCTAGCTTTCTCTGCCAGATCTTGGTACACATGGCCGAGTGTGGGTCACCAGGAGCTCCTCATACATTGTCAGTAATATTCTCCTTTCCGACATATGGCTAGCATCTTCTGAGGCCATTTCCTCCCCAAAGTCCTTCCCCACCCATTGCCCCACAGAAACAGGCCTCCCTCACTGGTCCTGTTCATGTTCCATCTGATCTTTGCTCACTCCAAGCAAGTATCCTCCCCCCAACTGCCCGGCCCACATACCACCTGCAGCATCCAGGCCCTTAGTACCTGCCCCTCACGGCCAGCAGCAGTGGGCTATGGCCATCTTCATTGTGGGCATTCACATCTACACCCTTCTGCAGCAGCATGGTGACCACAGCAGCATGGCCCCTCCGTGCAGCCACATGCAGTGGGGTTTGACCACTGCAGTCTTTCAGGTTGAGGTCTCTGCCCTAGGGTGACACAAGGCACACAACCTCACAGAAGGGCCAAGCAAGGTCAGGTGGGCCACAGAGGCTTGGGAAGGATAAAAGTGTGGTTTATAGCTCCACCCACTTCCAGCGAGGCCCTCAGGTTAGTATGTAAGCCCACTGCCCAGTATGGCTTTGTGGGTTGGTGAGGCCCTGGGGAGAGTGTTCTACCCATGTGAACCCTTTCCCTCAGCAGGAGACTCACCAGCTCCACCAAGGCCTGCAGAGTGTCTAGGTCACCAGCATGAGCTGCAGCCAGGGACAGGCTGGACATCAGGACATCCTGCACGGCATCAGCCTCCTAATGGGAAGGCAATGGCATCATGGGCCACCACCATGCTTTGAGGCCCTGAGCATTTACAGGGTAACATCAGACAGCACCCACAGTTCCATGGCTACGTGGACTCCACTTCCCACACACGGGGGCACGTGGTCTCACTACATGAGGAAAGTGCCAGAACTGCCCCCACCGGAGGATTCTGGCAGGAGCCTCATGCCCACCCACAAGCCCACCTGTCCCCATGCCCTGGAAAAAAAGACCAGGTCACCAAGCTACCACCAGGTTCCCTTCATCTGCTGTCTCAGAACTACCATTGACCCCCAAAATCTGTTTCATTTTCTGCCTCCGCTGTAGAACTACCATTGACCCCCCAAAATCTGTTTCATTTTCTGCCTCCACGCTGACAGGATGATAGTCAAGTCATCCTTAAGGGAGCATGGGAAATGGTGCAGCCCCACCCCCGTACATCCACCAAAAGGGTCTGAGTACACAGGTATAATATTCTTGGAGCACCCAGTTGCCCAGAGGCTCTCCAAGGTCCCAGAAGGCCTTCAAAGTGCCACTTTGTCCAGCATCCATGGCTGGCTTAATCACAGCCTTGTGATAGCTTCTGGCCAGCTGGGTCCTCCAGGGTTTAGGAACCTCACACAGCCACCCTAATGATAGGTCACCGCCCACAGCCAGCATGGAGCAATTAACCAGCTGGCTCATAAGGCTGCTTAGGAGGGGCCACCTCCTGGGTCTTCAGCTTCCCCACGCCCTCCAGGGTCTAGACACTCAAGTATTGAGGTCAGAGGGAAGCTGGGAAATTAGACCGTATTCCAAGGTGCAGGTGTGGGGCCTAGAACCCCCAGCTCAAAGTCTTGAAGAGACCCCAATCAGCCATGACTAATCAACACCCAGGACAGACAGCACCCTCACCTTGCTTAGTTAGGCTCACCCCAGTCTGAGCTCCAAGCCAGGACTGACAGGCCCTGGCTACGGTGGCAGGCGCTCTCATCTCTTACCTCCACACAGCAGACAGGCCCCTTCCCCAGCTCTGCCCTATGATCCCTCCAAATCCTCACCATCCACCCCGTACCTCCTTCCTGGTCCTCCTCCTGTGCCAGAAGGACAGTGGCAGTAGATGTTCCTGCCATCCCATGAGGGTGTTCAGGCCCCGCCACTCCCACACACTGCAGCCAGTACCTGGCTGCCATTCAGACTGAGAAGCCATGCTATCTGGCGGCCCAGCACGCCATCTTGCAGCAAGGACTGGTGCTCATCTGTCACAGGCAATGTCATCTCCCCACGAAGGTTCTTGACCAGCAGCTAGAACAGGACACAAGGCTGGCAGGCTGAGCCGGCACAGCTCCAGGGAGTCCTGACCAGCTGAGAGGACCTGGATCCCCCAGGCAGGGAGATGGGCTTGCTACAGGGCTGGCAGGCCACCTCAGTGCTCTACCCATACAAGGGCTTAGTGTGACCCCACCAATCCCCCAAAGAAGGCTAACACTGCCCCCTTTTCTATAAACTCAGGGTTTTCTAAGGCCTCAACCAGGGTCTGGCAGCCTATGGGCCTGGAGCCCTGTGAGTCTGAGTCCCACCTGGGAAGGAGGAAGCAGGACAGGGTGTGAGAACAGTGGGGTAGGGGTGCTGAAGTGGTACTCAGAACCCAAGGCTCCCCAGAGAAGGGCAAGGGTGTGGACTGGGTGACCTGGGTCAGCATTGGCCTTATCATCCCACAGGGAATTCCCCTTCCACTTCCAAAACAGACGCAAGTACTCCATCCCACCCCAAGAGCTCTCAGGAATCAGCAGGCACGCATGTGCACACAGAGGTGCTCTAGTCCCTGGAATAGTCCAAGGGTGTACACACCTTCTTCTGGTCATCCAGGCTCAGCCCCGACTGGCCTAGCACATAGGACAGTTTGGCCAGGGCAGCCTCTGACGTCATGTCGAAGCCTGAAACAATGCCAGCTCCTGCCATGGCCTGTGAGAGGGCAGAAGGAGGTTGGGTCAGGGACCTCCCTGGCTAAGGGGAGCAGAATCCTGACACATGAGCTGTCTCACTACCTTTCCCCAGGTCCCTTGTCTCCCCCTACCATGCCAGATGCATAGTCCGAAGTCACAGCCCCCTGAAGGCAATGGGTACAGTTGACAATGATCAGGCCTTGTTCAGATGCCACCCGCAGCTCCTGCAGCAGGTCTGGCTTGGTGGGCCCATTCCCAGAGCCAAAGGTCTCCATGACCACCCCTTTCAGTGGGGGCTGCAGGAAGGTCCGGACCTGTGTAGGCAGGACACAGGTTGGGCGAGCTCCAGTAGGCAAAACAGTAAGCAGGGCTTGTCCTGGCTTCCCACTGTCTGACTTCCCTCTCAGGGTAGCCTCTGTGGGGAGAGCTGAGCTTTGATATTCCACCTACCCATCTAGTGCTAGCCAGGAGGAGCTGGGCTCCTAACACGTGGAGGCCCTTAGACAGGGCCCTGCCCAGACTCCCCCAGGCTGGACAATTCCATTCAAAGGACAGAGTACAGTTTTGTGTCCACCCAGCATCCTGTATAACAGGTAAGGGAGGTGCCAGTCACCAAAGGAACACCGAGAGGCTGATGACAGGAAGCAGGGGAGGGCCACAAACAGGACAAAAAGAGGCAGAGATCCAGCTTGGTTGAGGCAGGAAGAGTACATACAGGCCAGCCTGGGCTACAGGCTAAGACCCTGTCTGAAAAGAAAACAGGAGCAGTAGAAAGTGGGGTTCTGCGGCCACCCCCACATCAAGTGTCCACACAAAGAAGCCCACATTCAGCTTAAGTGTTCAGCCTTGCACCCAAGCAGACTAGACGTCAGCCCAGGAAGAGCCGAGCCCAGCTGAGAAAGAAAGGCGCGCAAATGGGTAGGCTGAAACGTTTTGTAGATCATGGCCTGAGAAAGGCCTGAGACAGAGGGAGGGAGTCTATAGCACTGGGGGGGCCTGGGAGGCATGCGAGCCATGGAGAGCACTACAGGCGGCGGGCCTCAGGCTTCCCTACCAGTGAAGCAGGGATCCCAGGGTAAAGGCGAAGCAGGCCCACATCACGCTCCATACTACTGTGCACCACAAGACAGTCCTTCTGGCTGGCCTTCCGTACCAGCTCGCGGTTGACTGAGGACAGAGAACAAGAGTCAAAGCTGCAGGTCACAGGTGGCTGCAGCCCAGCCTGCCTCCAGGCTTCCATGCCCACCCTCTGCCCATCCTGGTCTCCCTCAGGCCGATGCCAGGCTCCACAGCAAGCCCATGGGCTGGGAGGAGGTTTCAGGAGAAAGATCACTAGCCAAGCAGTGGTAATAAGGTGGTGACCAGGGTGATGGGGCTGAGGGCTGGGGATCATGGCTGATCGGCGAGGGAGAAGGGCAGACAAGCCAGCCTATGCTGAAGAAGAGTGTATGCGGAGTGCAGAACTCCCGGCAAAGGGACTGGCCTAGCTGTGGCCCTCTTGCTGGATACTGGGGACCTCCTATACCCACTGCCTACCAAGTAAATTAATTGATCTTCTCGACAAACACCTTCAAATTTACCCCCAAATTCTGGGGGCCTAGCAGTGCCCATCATCCCTCCCATACCCAGGCTGGGGAGGGAAGAGAACAGCAGGAACATGGGGTCAGCATCCCTTGAACACAGTCATACAGGTGACCTTCCAGACGAGTACCTTGTCCTTAGGGTCAAAGGTCACTGTAACGTCAATGCCCAGGCCTTAGCTGTGGGCAGGAATAGGCATGGCAAGCTATCCCTTGCACCTCATGAATCTGGGCACTCGGATGCCTCCAGCCCAACAGAGATGGAATGTTGGTGACTTTCCTGTACTAAATGGCACCCGGGGTCCTCCAGTTCAGCCCAGGAAAACTGAGTCCTGGAGAGGGGAATGGTCTCCCTTGAGGAGCTATGCGCAGAAGTCAGGCACCTCCTCCACGACTGCCCATGCGCTGTCCTGACCCGATGCAGGGTGCAGGGGTCATCGACTCAGGAGGCCTGGCTGCTGTGTCTGCCAGAGTGGTCACATGTGATAATCAACTGGACAATATTCTGAACACACACTGAGGGGTGAGGGATGAGGAAAGGAGGGGCAGCAGGAGAGGAGCAGGGTCCTCAAGCAGCGAGCTGCCCACCCGACCAGCTACGGCATCTATCAGCTCACAAAATGACAGCATGAGATGTCCTTTAATTTAGGGCTGTGCACCTCAGCTGGGCAGGCAGATAAGGTTTGGGGGTGGGGTTAGTTGCCACCAGAAGAGTTATGGCTGCAGAGAAGGGCTGCACGAGACAAAGAACTGCACCATGGACAGCCACCCTCCTTATGAGCCAGGAAGCCTCTCCTTATGATCTTTAAGTCCTCCCCACAGGGACTCTGGAACATAAAGGGGAAGGCAGCAGTGACTCACCCTGGCTGCCATGTCAGTGCTTTAATAGCCCCTGCTGCGTTCCAGGCTGAGAGACCTAACCTGGTAGTCAAGTCTGCCTTAGCTTAGTGTCCGAGGTGGCCCGGCAGCTTCTGGGAGACAGGGGGCTCCCATGCACAGAGAAGGGCACTGAGTTCCACGTGTCTGTGTGTCAAAGGCATGGCAAAAGACTCCTAGCTAGTGGGCAACAAGATCAAGGGGCACCTTTTGGGCTGGAGGGAACCCTCCCTCAGCTCCTGTGCTCTGGTGGGATGGGAGGGCTTCCCAGCAGAGGCAGATCTGAAAGAAGTAACTGGGAGTAGGGACAACAGGGGTGGCACAGACACACAGGAACAGGCAGGGCCAGCAAGACCTGGCTGTCCCCAATATGTCATATCCCTGTGCCAGTGTAGAGCAAACTGGGCAGCTGAAGTCTCCATCTTGTCTGTCATCAGGAATGGTCCCCTGCTCCCCTCATGTCTCAGAAGATATATGAAGTGTCAGCGGCAGCCTGTGGGAGGCCCACGTCACACAGATCATCAGGACTGTGTCCTGGAGATGGCTGCCAGGAGCCCCAGTACCCCTCCCCAGGGCCCCACAGCCACACCCTGAGCAGAACCCCAGATTTCTCAACATGAGGTGTCAGAACCGGCTGGGCAGCCTGACAATAGCAAAAAGGGGAGGTGCAGGTTCCCACACACCTACACACGCAGGATGGTACATCAGGATATTGGGCTGGCACTGGGGGTGAGCCTCAGCTCTGGACTAGGGAAGCTACCGGTGGGCTGGGCTTGCAGTCTAGGTGTCCCAGCATGGCAGAGGCTTTTAGATTCAGGGTGAAGGCCTCTCTGCCCACAGGAGATGCTCCAACCCTGAGCCCAGGTAAGGAGTGACTCAGGCTTGGAGAGCTGAGCTGCAGGGCAGTGCCCACAGTCACTGCTTCCCTCCCTGGGCCACTGGTGCCAACATGGGATAATAGTCAGACTACCACAGGTACCATCTAATGCAGGCCCTTCCAACGAAGCTTCAGCAGGTCCAGCCCCAGATAGCAAGTGGACCTCTGCCACCCCAGAGTCACTGGGGTGCATGCAGGCTTGGGGTTTTTCACTACCTAGAAGATTCTGGGCTAGTGGCAGGAAAGAGCATGCAGTGGGAAGCCAGGGTGAGCTGAGACCCTAGAGTTCTGTCAGGGAGGGAAGAGAGGAGGCTTTGAGAAAGTAGCTCTACCCTTTCTGGAGGGTCTACTCCTGAACCTCAGTTTCTGATGTACAGGAAAAATACCAAGAACAGACACCTGAAGGTCCCAGTAACACTGTGACCCACCCAAAGGACCTGCCGTGCCCAAGCAGAAGCACAGTGTGGGTGAGAGCTGCTGCCGCCCTCCTAGAGAGCTGGGACACTGCCAATCGTCCTGTCAGAAGAGCTGCTTTGACTCTAGACTAGCAACCCGACCTGATCATGCACATGTTGCCCAGTCCTACTAGGTGCAGGACTCCCAGGCGGAAGATAGCCCTGCCAGCACCTCCCCGAGATGGGTCTTAGGATAGAACTACACAGACAGTAGGTCAGGGACCAGAACCTCAGTTACTAGGCAGGTCTGGGTGCTCGAGAACCAGGCGCCCGTGGGCAGTGGTGCACCTGCCCCAGGATCAGTGGCTGTTCAAGACTCCTCTACACCTGGACAGGACAGGCCTGAAGGACCAGGAGGCAGCTGCCCCAATTTCAGAGAGACAGAGGCCCTTCAGATTTATATCTAAGATGGAAAAGCTGGGGCCACTAGAGTCAAGGCCCAACTGGCATCAGAGGCTGCCCACACTTAGGGTAAGGGGCTGCTATGCCCTTATGGAAGCTCCAGGACCAGGACCCTCTGGGACGCAAAAAGCTAGGTTTTCAGAAGGACCAGTGTGTGCAGCAGAGCCACAGGCTGTCACAGAGAGGGACTTCCCGGCTGGGGGTCATGTGGTGTGACAGTACCCATAAAAGCCAGACCCCTCCCCCCACTCTGAGCCCATGTTCATCACAGAGGCTTCTCACCTCTACACAAGACCCCAGGGTCCCCCTTCTCACTCCCAGCCAGCTGGCCCTGCTTTCAGATCCCCTTACTTGTGACATCTGCACCCACAGTGGCCAGAGGGGGCAGGTTGGGGGAACAGAAAGCTGCAAACCTCCGAGCATCCACCTTGGTTGTCCGATTGCCCCGATAGAGCTGATTCTGGAAGAATAGGCAGACCTGTGGAGGGAAAGACAGCAACTCAGAGCTGGCCCTCTGAAATCCTCCAGCTCTCCCCAACCCCACCACCGCCAACACACCAAACCTGGAAGGTAACCAGCAGGCAGGGTCCTGCTAGCCAGTACCTACCCAGTGAAGGCCCCAGTCCTCTGGGACCCTGGAAGCCTAGGCACTGAGTGCACAGACGGCTGTGGAAGGCCCTGGCTCTCCAGCCAGCACTTCTCCGCTGGTGCTGCTGAGCTCAGACCACATGTACAAGGAGCCAGTGACTCCAGAGACTCCTCTAGGGTGAAGGAGGTTGGGGGTGACCTTTGACCTGCCTGCTGCTCTTTCCTAATGCCTAACCCTAACTCCAACAGTCTCCGGGACTGCTAAAGACAAAGTGGCTCCTGGCCTGTAAGAGACCTACCTGTCTTTCTGTCTCTTCTGCCAGGTGAGACAGGGAGCCCATGAGGAGGGAAAAAACAGACTCCATAGCCTAAGGTGGGCACAGTCCATTTCCATGGACTTATGTATATAACACAAGTGTAGAATATCTACAACATAAAGCCTGGCTGGTGACAAGAATGTCGGTGGGGGACAGCTTTCCTTCCCTGGTTTTGTCAATTCCAGGTGAGGGACATGTTTTCAAAACTGTTCCAACCTCCGGCCTGTGGGTTCCCACGTGGGCCATAACCACAAGCTCTCTGGCATTCACCGTCCCACCGTCCCCCCAGGCCACTCCTGTAGCCAGGCCAGATACCTCAGGAATGATGTACTGGCCAGCCATGAGCAGGGCCCCCAGCAGGTTTTCACGGCCATCGTTCCACAGTGCATGGATAGGTACCTGGGGAGATGTCAGGGAGGTGGCTGAGGCCTGGGAAGCCAGGACATACCCAGCTCCCCCACACCAGGAAACCTCTCAGGCTCAGGCAAGGAGAGAAGCTGAGACAGGGGTCTGGGGCAGTTAGCCAACTCCCAGGGCTGGGAACCACTGGCATTTCTTCTGACAGTGCCAACCTTCTCTGAGCAGCTCCATTTGGCTGCCACAGAGGAAAAGCGACCAGGAGGCACCCAGGTCCAGTTCTGGCCCCCAGTCCACACGGCTGCAAAGCCCAGCTTCCTCACTACCCCAAAGCTGGGAGCCAGGCAGGGGGCTCAGGGTGGCAGCTGGGTGGGCTGCAGGACAGTGTCCTTCCTGAGGCACATGGGGTACTGGCTTGTCCCTCCACTGCCTAAGTGTACCACAGACCATGCTGGGAGTGGCGGAGCAGTGCCCAAGAGGACACAGTGGGCAGGACTGAAGCGGGACATGCAGAGAGACTCTGGCCAAAGAATGGTCAGGCAGTTGTCAGTGCAGCCCCTGGAGGTGCAGTGTGCACCCCCTACGGTGCACAAGCAGGGGAGAGTCTAAGCACACTGGACCTCACTTCCCCTGGGAATAAGAAAGGTTAGGTATGCTCTGTCTTCTCCAAGTAGGGCTACTGTACTATGTGCGTCTCTGGGAAAATGGAGAGACTGAGCCACCACTCTCAATAGCACCTGGCACTCTGGCAAGAGTTCTCCCATGGGGGACAGCTGGACCCACTCCTGCGTGGGGGGAACCTCCCCCAGGTTGTTTTCAAAGGGACCCAGGTGCTGGCATCCTGTCCAGAGGTCTTGGCCTCTGCCCCATGAGGGGTTCTGAACGACTTGGGTGGGACTGCTCCAATGGCCACCCATAAGTGTCAGAGACCCCAAGACAGCCTTCACTCATAGAGTTGTTTTCCATAGCATTCCATTGGCCTTGGTTTGGGGAAGGGCACAGCAGGTTAGGACAAGAGAAGGGGAAGTCATATGTAAGGGTTGCTAGGGACAGCATCAGAGAGAAGAGGAACAGGGTGGGGGGTGAGGGGGTCTCCCCCTGCACTGCTCTATGTGCGTTTACCATGCTGAGTCTTAGGTGGTAGCAGACATGAAGCCAATAAAGAGAAGAGGAAAGAAAGGAAACCCCACGTGGCAGAGCTGTAAGGGGCTCAGCTCTGGGTATTCTACAGGCCTCAATGGACAAGACCTCCAGGAGCCCCTGGGTCCCTAGTCTCAGGGACTGGTAGGAGCTCAGCAGGAGTGAAGTGGCCAGGCAGGGCCAACGCCTCGACTGTTTAGAGACCCTAACTGGCATCACACAGCAGGCACGGTGCTGGAAACAGGTGCCCCGGAAGCAGCCCAGGGCTAGTCAAGGCCTGCTCTGTGCCGCGGAGAACTAAGACCCGTAGGACATATTACCTGGGCCCCGGTGAGGATCACAGGCTTCTGCAGGTTCTCCAGCATGAAGGACAGCACCGAGGCAGCAAAGGCCATGGTGTCCGTGCCATGGATGACCACAAAGCCCTGGTACTGTGTGTAGTGTCTCTGTTGGAAGGGAGGAGCTCAGGGTGGACCAGGTCTCTCGACCACAGGCCTTCTCCGAGGAACATGGCTGCAGGCAGCTACCTCCTCACAGGCCATGAGAAAGAGGAAAGGCCTGGATGCTGGCAGAGGGCTTGGTGTGGCACCACTTCATCTCCCCTTACAGGCCCTGCCTGGAAGGCCAGTCTCTGCCTGGAGTCCCCTTTAAAGAATGAGGGAATGTGGGTCCCAAGGACTCTGAACACTGCTGGGAAGAGCTCCACAGACTTCCAGCTGGTGCCTCCCAGGAGCAAACTGGCCATGCTGGACACCTCTGACCATCAATTCCTGGTGGTATGCTAGCCAAAGCTATGGCTGCCAAGACAATAGTTCTGAGGGCTGAGGCTCCTGCCAGAGCCTCCTGACTCATTGAAAGACAAAACAGAGGAGCTAGGAAGTCTCATGGAGCAGAGTGCCCTCTGCTGGCCACATGAGGTACAGAGGCTTAGCGACCCGCTATGGGAGCACCAGGCTGTTGGGTGAGGGCCCAGAAGATGGCCGGCCCAGAAGATGGCCTGCCCAGCTTCACGACAGAGGAACACCACCTGGACCTAGCCTGGAGAACCTGTCAGTCACAAGTGAGGAAGATGGCCCTGAGCCACCACAACCTAGTCTGCCCACTAATGGCCTGGCTCCTGAAATGGGCAACTCGGAGCTGGCAGTAGGGGCGGGAGCCTGGGAGAAGAGGCAGGCTGAGGGCGGGGGCAGCTCCAGGGTAAAGCAGAGAGGCAGCTCCGAGGTTGAGATCGTGGGGGTGAGTCAGGCCCACAAAGCCAGTCAGCCCCCACACGGCCTACCACACTACTAACTGAAACAGGCCAATAGTATGAGCAACCAGCCTCTACTCCTGTGACAGAAAGGGCCTCAGACTCTGCACAGTGTGTGGCCCAGGACCCAGCACTTTCCTGAGGCTGCGCTGCCCTGTAGGTCACCGCCAGACTCGACCACAAGCCCAGTTATTCACTTGCCCAGTGCTTCTGCAGGGAGCCTGCCCTGTCCTCCAGTCCCACCCACATTCAGCCCCTCCCACACCCCACCCCTCCCATATCCCTGTTCTTCCCATATTCCAGCCCCTCCTGCACCGTAAACCCCCCCATGCTAGAGTCCCACCTTCCAGTCCAATCCAGCCTTCAGCCCCGCCCACGCCTCATAGCCCCGCCCACACTCCCACCCTCTACCTCTATGGTCTGGGCAATCTGAACCCACTCAGTGATGGTCATGTCACTGGAGTCGAAGAGTGGCTGGCACTCCAGCACCGTGTAGAGGATCCTCTGGTCAGGACTGGCCAGGCTGCAGGAGGCAGAACTTGTCTCCCATGCTGCCCCACCTCCACTGCCCTCTCCAGCTAGGGTATGGGCGGGGTTGTGGCATCCTGGATAGGGCTATGGAGTAGGCTGTGGGGTGCTGGGATACGGTTGGGGCTGTGCCTGGCAACCCCCCCACCATGTGGAAGGGGCTTTGTGATAACTGTGGATAGGCTCCACCTCACAGGCAAGTCTCACATCATGTGTTCAAAACCAGCCTCCCTTCCACCTGGCGTGCTCAGGGACAAAGACTGAGCGCATCTCCAAGAGGCAGACAGGCTGGCCTTGAGCAGGGTCATCCCCTACACCAGTTCAGACCAGCTCCTGTAGAGCAGAAGTCTACCTCACTCAGCCGTGAAGGGCATAAGGTAGCTGAGGGCAGTGAGGATATACAAGACAGCCATGCTGAAGAGGGAGAGGCCCCTGGGTCACCCCAGGCTCTCTTGACAGGTTTGGTACCTAGACGGGGGTATCCTCACCATGCTTGCTAGAGCTTCCTCTACTCCTGGCCCTGAGGGCTCAGCTTAGTGGGGAGGAGAGGTGGAAGGCAGTGAGCTGTGCCCCAAGCACACTGCAGTACACATGCCACCTCCAGTACAAGATCCAGGAACTCAAGAAGTGTCCAGGATGTCTCATGCAGATGGCTCACGTGGAAGTCTCAGGACAACATAGTCTGTACCCTCTGGCTGGCAGGCCCTGTCTACCCTCTCAACACAAGGGGAGCTGCACACCGTCCCTGCCTCGGGCCAGAAAGAATGCGCACTCACGGCAGCACCAGCGTATCCTCGGGCAGGTGGTGGGCCTGGGCGTACTCCTCATCGTGGAACATGTGAAGCGCCCTCAGGACAGCAGTCAGGCCTCTCCCAGGAACCAGCACTGCAGGCAGAGTCCAAGCAGAGTGTGGGCTCCAAGCCAGGGCCGTACCAACTCCCACAGTCAGACTCCCGTCCCTTCCTCCTGGGTGTCAGGTCCTGGACTGGGGCAGGGGCCAGGCCTTGGCTGGGCTGGGCCACAGCTGCCACCAAGGCCCCTGGGAACTTAGTTAGCAGTTTCATCCGGAAGTTTTGGCAGTGTCCTTTGGAGCTGACTCCTGAATGAGTTCTGGTCTCAAACCCAGGCAGTCCCAGAAGCGCTAAGCATCACTCTGCCCTTCCCTGCCTCTGCTTGTACCAACTATGTCTGTACACCACACCAAGAGGAGTCCATAGGGCCAGGCCCTCTAGGACTGCACTCAGTGACTGCCATGGACACTCACAATTCTATACCCACCGGCTGACACTGCCCCCACCTGCCCCCATTTCTCATCCAGTAGGTACTTCAAGGCTCAGCTTGAGGCAACCCCTCTGGGAAGTCATCTCTCGTGCCTAGGCCATAATGCCCTTCCCATAAGCCCCCTAACCAGCTCAAGGCTTCCCAGAGGGTATGGACTGTGTACAACTCCTCCAAGGTCCAGCTCAGGCCCCGGCCCTGTCCCCTAAACAGAGAGTCAAGCCTACAAGTGCCCCAACCCAGCCTGCAGCATTAGTAATCCCCGAAACCTGGACCTAAGGGAACACTGTGAACCCTGCTCATAGGACACCCTAAAGGGCACTACTGCCTGGCAGAAAACAAGTCCCAGGAGACAAGAGCGAAGTCCCAGCTGTTGCTCTAAGCTGCTCTCGGCTAGCTCTGTGACCTTGGGCAGATTGGGTAATCTCCTCAGGCAGTCTTCTCTCAAGCCCCGTGTGAGAGGCCCCTTATGCCTGATCCTTGCGCACAGCAGTGAAGACAAAAAAGTCCCCAGAGAAGCACATGGGACCTCGGGAGGAGGCAGTGGTGTGTCAGTCCTGGGTGTCACTGGGTCACAGCCTCAGTCTCTGCTGCCTAGACCCTTTCCTACGGCGGCATCACTATCGCCGAGACCCTGGTCCTTCGACAGCCTGGCCATCATTTCCCACCATTGGATGGGCATGCTACACCTGCCGCCAGAGCTTCTGCAGCCAAGCCCTTGTCCACTGGGCTCAATCACAACTATTACCCTATTCCCCATCTTCAAAGCCAGACTCCCTTGGCCTCTTCTCTGATCACATCTGCAGATGCCTTTGTCACGAGGCCGCATACTTACACGTGCTATCATGAGGACATACACTTCTGAGGGCTCTGGGGAGGATCTCCTATCTCTGGTCAGGGTCAGCGGGGAGTAGACCTAGCAGGCTTTCCTTCCCCACACCACACCACGCCTGAATCAAACTGCCAGTAACTCACCCCAGAACATGTGGCTGGAGCCGAGGAGCACCAAGGTGAGGGCTCGGCCCTGCTTGTGGACCTGCAAGCCTCAGGAATGCCAGACTCCAAGCAGGTCTGATGCCTGTGTCAGCCTCCTGTCGGCAGGCATGGTAGGCATCCAGCCAACCACCTGTCCAGGGCTCCACCTTCCCCAAGTATACTCTTGGCTACATCCTATTTCTTGGGGTAAGTATAAGGGTACTCCAGGCAGCTCCAGGCCCCTGCCAGCCCCTCCTCCCATAGCAACATCACCCATCTCCTGTACCCAGCCAGCCTGTAGCTCCAGGGGCTGCCTGCCAGCCTTTCACTGACGCTGGCTGGACCTGGTTCTTGAGAACATGGTCACAAGTAAAAAACAAATCAGATGGGCTTCCATTTCTCCCAGGTGCAGGTCAGGAGCCCTGCAGACTTTGGAGCTGACACAGTTGTTCCCCACCACTGCATGCCCCCAGGTTCAATAGGCACCCCTTGTCTCCCAACACCCTCCCCCCGAGCCTGGTACAGAGTTCATAAAACTTCATGGGTGCAGTTTGCTGTTGCTGTTGTCTGCTGCTGTAGCTGCCACTTACAGAAATGTTTCACAGACAGAGCTCAGAAAACAGATAAACCCTGAATGTCCAGTCAGCCCCATGGGCCCCCAGAGCTACCCCAGGTATGACCAGGACATCAGCCTGCCTCCACATGCAGGAGCCACCCACGCCACTCAGCATCCTAGTCCAGAAACCTGTGTCATTTGTCTTTTGTGACAAAGTTTCTGGAGGTATGACTGTGTCTAATACCCTGGGAGGGCAGCTCAAAAGGGCCACCCATGTGTTCGTGTAAGAACAGGTAGGCGGTGGGGGGGCACATATAGAGACTGTCCCCTGACAATGTGGCAAACAGCACAGAGGTGCTGTCGCATTACAGACAGGAGGAATGTGGTCACAAAGCACAGACCCTGGCAGCCACCAGAAGGTGGAGGAGCAGGAAATTCTCTGTCAAGGTCTTGAGACTTTAAACTTTGTCTCCAGAAAGAGGGACGGTGCCTGAGGCTTTCCATGCTGGTTGGTTGGCAGCCTCAGGACACCAGGACCTCCACTCTGCACGTGAGCTCCTCTGACAGCAGATGGCACTGGAGTAGCCATAGAAACCTGGAAGTCACCTACAGGGAAGGTGAGATGGGTGCTTAGGCTAGGGGATGATAGACACATTGTCTCTGACCATGGGCAATGGCTCCTGGGGACACATGGCACACTGGTGAGGTCAGAATGGACTGGATTGAGGGGTTACGGACTGAGAGCCCCACCATGAAGGGTGGCATCTGGGAAGCATCAAAACCAGCCAAGAGAAAGCTAAACTCTCCTATGTTTTTCTTTCTGGAGAGAAAACATAAACTTGTTACCATGTGACAAAGTCCTAGGAGGGGAAAAAGTGTGACAGAACAGCCAAGGACAGGAGCCGCCAATGAGACCATTTTTCTGGATTCTGCAACAGTGTTTTAAATTTGAATTTGCTGTGATTTCTTTCAGTGTTCTAACACTGGCTTTCACCCCAACTCTGTAAGCTGTATTCTTTTCCCACAGAGTGCACCCCCAAAGCATACAACCCTGGGATGCTAACCCCACCCTACCTGGAACCTCGTGGCCTGTACAACTGCCGTACTGGGCATCATCCCGACTGACAAGACTCTATGGTTGGGGCCAGCTGTGACCACTAGGCAGGAGGCAACCTTGGATACTCTGTGCAGAAGCTTAGCTGCCCCTCCGTGGTGGTTGCAAGGAATGGCTCCCAAGGGCAGCAGGCAAGAGGGACCCTAGCTAACACAGTGCCCAGGTGTCACCCACACATGCCTGGCTTCAGGCTTGTGGTCATTGGACACATGTTGATTTTTGACTTGTGACTTCTTCACAGAGCCCTAGAAGGGGTGGCGAAGAGGTGATCCACGCTGTACCTCTGACCTCTCCTGCCCTGGCAGGGTTTGTCACACAGTGTTAGGCAGTGTTTACCACCAGTCACACGAGCTGTCCCAACAGCGACAATCTACACAGCTCCTCTGCAGCGAAAGCCACCACTCCCACCCACCAGGGCCTACAGAAGCAGGGCCAAGCTGGTTAATCATTCATACCAGTGGGGCCATCCAGGGCAGGCCATCCAGGGCCTGTAGCCTACAGTTCAGCAACCTCCACAGCAGGGCACACAGAGGGCTGGGACATGCCTGAGCCCCAGGTTTCAGGTATAGGTTTATCCTCAACCTGCCATGCCTTGGGTTCCGCCCATTCCTGGAGACCTTTTCCCTTCAGAGAAAATCAAGGTGCCACTTCACACCTTTGTATCAGAAGAAGATGTGACTTCGGCCACACCTGAGGCAGACCCCAAGGCTCCAAGTCCCAGCACTGGCTACTCATTCACCTGTGCAGATCCTGTGTCCCCATCATCAAAGGCCAGCCTTCTTTTCTAGTTCTCCCATGTCCTTGGGGACTAAGCCCAGGGCTCCCTAAAGTTGTTCTGAAGAGGAAAAGGGTGAGCGGCTACAGGATGTGGGGTCCCATGAAGACCTGGAAGCAGCTGGTCTGGAAGCAGAGCCCTCAGCTTTGAGCCAGAAGATGCTGCCCTGGGAGCTGCCTGCATCTCTGCAGGGAAGACTGCTGGTCACTCTGAGCTCCTTGGGTGGAGTGTCCGCCACTCCGAGGAAGGGGCTTCTAGCATAGAGTAGATGCCTGCCAGTCACTACCTCTTCCCAGGCCTCGCAGACCCCAGAGCACAGAGCAGCCTTCTGAGGGTCTAGAAGATCTTTACCCATCTGAAAACCCACACCCCACTGCACCTGGGTTTGGGCCATCAGAGTCTTTAGCTTTCCTGACCACCATGCCCTCACTGCCTCTTAGTGAAGCCTAGCACACGATGAGCACACGAGAACACCCAGGGGGGCATGGGGCACAATGTCACCACAGGTGGGACTGTGGTCAGAGTTCACGTGTTCCTTAGCGTAGGACATTCCGATTGAGCACAAGACTGAAAGTGCCCATATGTCAGGCCTAGAGGGGAAGCGACAAGAGGTGGAGTGGGCCGCAGAGCCCTCTCCTGGGCTCCTCCCTCATTCCCCTCGCACTGTTGCTCCTGGTCTAGCCAGGCTTTCTCCTGGGTCCAGCAGCCACTCCTTCCAGGAGCCTCTGTGTTCTCAAAGGAGTTCGCTCAGAGCAGCCCCAACACAGCCCAACCGCATCCACTGTACTCCAGAACCCAGGGGCAGTACCTGATCCTCTAGGCTTCAGCTCCTTAATGGGTGTCATTACTTTATCCATCACTCAGGTGAAGGCCAAGCAAACTGGCTATGGTCCTACCTGCTAGTGGGGGCATTCACCAGAGTGTCCCAACTAGAGGCAGCAGGATGTTGTTAGAGGGCAGTCTTCCAACAGTCTGGATGACCTTGACCCTAGTGCCCAAGCTCCTAGAGGGCAGGCGAGCTTGGCCCTTACCTTGGGAAAACTAAGGATTCTCTGAGGGGAGAGAGCAGGCAAGCAGCTCTGTTGGTGTCCCCCCAAGCACACCTCAAGGACTTTAAGGGTTCGAAGGTGTGGAATGTTCCAGCATCTTTCCCAACGCCCTGTGTACAGAATAGAGCAGTTTCCCCAGTTCCCTCCTCTGTCCTTGTGTCCCTTGCCTTCGGGACACTTCAGGTCGGGAAGTGTTACCATGCCCCTCACCCCTTCCAGGGACCGGGTTTCAAGACTCCCAGCCACCACCGGAGGAAGCGTTCCCGACCCCAGAAAAAGAGAGCCCTAGAGCTCCCAGTGGCCAGGTCCTGAGGCCATTCTGCCTAGGGCGTGGGTGCGCTGACTCACCACCACCCTCGCTCCTCATGCCGATGGTGCCGCCAGTGTAGATGGCCAGCAGCCGCCGCTCAGGTCCGGTAGCGCGAGCCATGGCTAGGACAGCGGACTCCTCAGTGGGAACTGAGCCAAAGGCAAACCAATACTGGGAAGCGGTGGGGCCTTCAGGGTGGGGCTTGCTGGAGGCCTGGGGCTCTTCTGGTTGGTGCGGGCTGAAGATCCGAGGTAGGGGCTGGACCTCGGGGCGGAGGAGGAGTCGCCTTCAAATTAAAGAGCGGGACACTTGTAGAGTGTGCTGCAGGAAGGATGTCTCCTGGGGATGGGGCTGGAGCCGTAGGGGGTGGGGCGTCATGAATGGGGCGGGCTTTCTGGGTTTGCCTCACTTAGTGCAGAGGCCAAGGACTTCCAGAATGCCCAATCAGGGCTATTCTCCTGCCCCGACAGCCCCTACAACTCTGGGATCCCAGCATTGCGGTCTAGACCCTCTGAGTAGGGCTAGGCTGAGTTAGCCGATTTCACTGGCACTTGTGATCTGAAGGTACCAGGAGACGGAACTACTGCTGCTGGCTCCTTAGAGTTGATTGAAACCGTGATGCAGAGACAGTCCACCTACCCACATGCTGCGGGACTCCGAGCATACCCAGCCCTTCAGAGGAAACTGAGTCCTCTAGACTGCCTTAGGCCGAGGTGAGGCTATCTCAAGGTGAAATGATGGGATATATTCTCCTGCCTAGAAGAGTTCAAGATCCCAGTGGCAGCAGGTTTGAATCCTCGTGGAATCTCTTTGGGGGACATGACCTCTTACTGTGCCCTTGGTATTTTTATGAATTTGGGCACCCAAATCTAACCCATAATAGCACCCCTGGAGACCCGACAGACTGATTTGTCACCTAGTATGTGCCCCACCGTGTTAATTAATACACTGGCTTGGAGCAGGCCATCTCTGCTGATATCCCAGCTCACGTAGGAGCCAGGGTGTCTCACTGTTACAGCCATTAATCCTCTGTCCGTTTCCTGTTGAGGCATTCTCTGACTTGGTCAGATGTCTTTAAGTTCCTGTTCTGGGGACATAGCTCTTATCCTTCTTGAGTTTGCCCTCCTGTGACAGGACAGCAACAGATAAAATGCGGTGGTGGGGACAGTGACAGCTGTAAACAAGAGGACACAAGGTAGTGCTTTCCTCCATGGCTCCTGCTTCAGTTCCTGCCTCTAGGTTCCTGCCTGGCGTTCCTGCACTAACTTCCTTTGATGATGGACTGGGTTGTGGAGCCAAATAAACTCTTTCCTTCCAAGTTACTTTTGGCCACAGTGTTTATCACAGTAATATAAACCCCAACTAATCTGGGTGGTGATGGTACACACCTTTTAATCCCAGCACTCGGAAGGAAGGCAAAGGCAGGCGGATCTCTGTGAGTTCAAGGTCAGCCTGGTCTACAAGAGCTAGTTC
>LOJH01005880.1:16409-41090 GCA_001685095.1 Ellobius talpinus | reverse complement strand
CTCTCTCTCTCTCTCTCTGTGTGTGTGTGTGTGTGTGTATGTGTGTGTGTGTCCCTTGTGTAGAGGTGTGATGTGTATATGCACATAAATGTGGAGATCAGAGAATGGCCTTTGGGGTTGTTCTTCAGGAACTAGCCACCTTGTTTGTTTAAGACATGGTACCTCACTGGCCCAGGGGCCATCTGGCCAGCAAGCCCCACAGATCTACCTGTCTCTGCCTCCTTGGTGATGGTTTTATAAATGTACCACCACCCTGACTTTTTTTTGCATGAGTTCTGAGGTGATCTTCATGCTTGCAAGGCAAGCATTTTACCAACTGAGCCATCTCTTGGGTTCAGGGATACAGGGACGCGTTGATGTAGGGTGTTTTGGTTGGTTTGTCTTGTTTTTTGAGACAGGGTTTCTCTGTTTAGCCCTGGATATCCTGGAACCTGCTTTGCAGATCAGGCTGGCCTCAGACTTAACTTAGAGATCCTCCCTCCCACCTCTGTGATTAAAGGTGTATGCCACCTTTAATATAATAAGATGAAGCAAAAAATTATATTGAAGTTGGACAGAGCAACTCAACTGGAGGAAAAGAGTCCCAAGAGCAAGCCCAGGAGTCGGAGACCCTCTTGTTCTCAGTCAGGATTCCCACATAAGCTAAGAGTTATAATATATATGCAGAGGACCTGGTGTTGACCCATGTAGCCTGAGTACTTGCTGCTTCACATGAGCACAGATGCACCTTGCTTAGTTAATTCAGAGGACCTTGTTCTCCTGGTGTTCTCCAGTCCCTCTGCCTCTTAAAGTCTTTCCGCCCCCTCTTCCAGGAATGCAGGCTTTAGAAGCATCTCAGAACAAGCTCTTGGCTGCAAGGTCTAATTCACTTAGACAAAGAGAAGAAGCCTGGGTTTTCACCCCAGACGCAGGTGCTGTTAAGGGACCTAACAATCTATGTCTTCATGTGCAACTTCTAAGAGGTTAGACACCATCTCTGTTTTGCCATAATAACTAATGTTACCACCTGACACACAACCCCGCTTCACCTCAATCTATTAAAGGACCACCATCCCACCTAAATTTCGCCAAAATGCCTCCCTTCTCCCAAATCATGTCATGACCCTTCCTTTGCTTGCTGACACACCCACTGTCTCTCTGCTGGGGTAAATGACCAGATATCCAGACTTCATTAGATTAAGTATTTGTTCCTGGTAGATGGAGGCTAGTTCTGAGGCAGACAAGCAGGAAGACAATTGTCTATCTGGGAACTCCCATTTGTTTTGGGCTATGGATACCTTCCACTTACAGTGCATGTGGCAGCCTCGTTCTTTCACCTGCGTGTGCTCTACACACAAACCCTCTCCAAACAACCCAAACAACTCAGAAAGCCTCAACCCCACACCGGCAACTAGACCAGTGGTTCACAACCTTCCTAATGCTGTGACCCCTTAATGCAGCTCATATTGTGGTGACCCCTACCATAAAATTATTTTGCTACTTCATAACTGCAATTTTGCTGTTATGAATCATAATGAAAATATATGATATGTGACCCCCAAGGGGTTCATGACCTACAGTTTAAGAACTGTTGCATGAATTCTACTTGGTCTTAATAAAAACTTGGAGTCAGATATCAGGGGCAAAAGTTGAAAGATCAGAAAAGCAGAGCAGCCAACCACTAGAGTTCTTACCTCTACTAACCCTCAGACCAAAGATGTGAAACTGTATCTACAAAACCTCAGACTGCTACCTCAGACTGACTGCTTCAGACTGACTGCCTCAGACTGCACTGAGCTCCTGCCTCCCTCCTTATATTCCTGTCTCTGCCCAGCCATATCTCTCCTTTCTCCACCTCCATAGTGCTGGGATTAAAGGTGTGTGATCTCAAGTGGGCTGGGATCACCTTTATGTGAGCTCTGTTTCTCTTTTGGACTTGATCAACTTCACATCCTAACAGAGATCCCTCGGACCCTGTCTCCCAAGTCCTGGAATAAAGGTGTGTGCCACCACTCCCTGGTCTCTAGTGACTTAGCTCTGCACTCTGGTCTTCAGGCAAGCTTTATTTGTTAAAACATAAACAAAATATCCCTACAGAGAACCACTGAACTAGATACAAGCATCCCTTAGGAAATAGACATTTAAAAAAAATCCTAGAGAAAAGTTCTGTAGAGAAATTTAAGGCTGGCTAGTCATTTGCCAAAATTTGCCACTTGAACTGGCCTAGGATCTTTGGTGCTGTGCTAAACTATCACCTAATTCCTACTGTACTCACCTGTGATAAGTTAGAGTAAATGATTCATTTCTATATCCCAAAGACCTCCAAGATCAAGAGGTTTAAAGCAGATGGGAGGGGGTTGGAGAGATGGCTCAAGCATTAAGAGCACTGGCTGCTCTTCCGGAGGACTGGCCCTCACCCTGCAGCTCACAACTGCCTAGAACGCCAGTACCAGGGAGTATGACACCCTACCACACAGTCACTGAGGCGCTCAGGTCCTTTCCACCCCATTGCCATCACCAAGGACAGTATCCTTATATGCATAGACAGCATGAAGGCCATGATGCTGCTGGGTGATGTATCATAGGATCACTACTGACCATGTGTCCGTCATGGGCTGAAATACCATTATAGGACATGGAAATATCCTATTTCCTCTACCGTCCATCCCACTCTATCTCACTTTGTTTAAGGGTTTTTTTTATCAATTTGGTCTTATGTTTTTCTATTGATTCATGTCATTTTCTATTATACAGCGTAAGCATATATAACAGACCACAGCAAACAGGCAGCCCCCTAGTCTATAGACCTTATTCATTTAGGTCATCTCACTCTTCCCACATTTCAGATAGAATGTTCTTAAGTACCAATTCAGATAAAATTATAAGTTTTTGCCTCTACCACCAAATATTTTAAAATACTTCAGGTTTAGAGCAATCAAATAGTCATCCATGTTTCTCCATTTCTAACTTCCTGATAACTGCTTCTAACCCGAAGCTTTGTTCCTTCATCTATTATCATCTGTTTCTGGTTTAGAGACTTTCCTTTAGCCATCCTTTAATGTTGACCTTTTCTGGACATACAGTTCACTGACAGTTTTTTTCCTTTCCATTCTTGAAAGTTATTTGTCTGGGTGTGGTGGCGCATGCCTTTAATCCCAGCACTCCAGAGGTAGAGGCAGGCAGATGTCTGAGTTTGAGGCCAGCCTGGTCTACAACATGAGTTCCGGGACAGCCAGGGCTACCCAGAGAAACCCTGTCTCAAGAAACCAAAAGGAAGAAGAAAATGATTGTGTCACACCTTTCAGGTTTACCGGGAAGACTGTTGTCATTCAAGTCAGGATTCCTCTAGGAGCAAGACATTAACCTCAACTGCTTTCTAAACATCTTTGCCTAGTTTGACTGCGGTGTGTTTTGGCACAGTTTGCTGTTGTTTTGTTTAGTTAATAGTTTGGTTTGCCCTTCTTTTTTGTTTTTTTTTATTGTTATTGTTTTGTGTTTTTGTCTTATCCCTCTGTAACTCAGGTTGGTCTGGTACTCTCTATATGAACTAGGCTGGCCTTGAACTTGGAGCAATCTTTGATCCTCCTGGATCAGCCTCCTCAGTGCTGGGAGTACAGGTACGCACCACCAGGCCTGGCCAGCATTCATTCTTGAACCTTTTTCTCCTTGGTCAAATTTGGGGCGGGGCTTCAGCAATTATTTTTTTGAGCTCTCTATTGGTTACACCTTTTCTTTTTTGTTGTAATTTTGATGGCCACACTGTCAATTTCTTGCTACTGTTCCATAGGACTCTATTTTTTACTTCCCATTTATTTCCATATTTTTGCGGTGCATGTGTGTGTGTGTTTGTGCAATGCGCACATACACATGGCAAAGTGGGTGGGGTAGGTGAGGTCCAAGGGAAACTTGAAGGAGTTGGTTCTTTCCGTTCACATTATAGGTCCAGAGGCTTGAACGTGGGTTGTCAGGCTTGACATCAAGCACCTTTACCTGATGAACCTTCTCCCCACACTGCCTCCATTCATTTAAAAGAGAAATATTCTCTATATCCATTTCTATTAGTGAAATTACATTGATCTGCCCTCAAGTTCATGACTTAGTCCTCGACCAAGGATCTGAGTCCATCCAGTGAGGTTTTAAAGTTTGCATGTCATATTTTTCTATCTTATAATTTACTTGCTTTTATAATTTTATCATCTGTATTTGCGTATTCATGTGTATTTGCGCTTGTGTGGAGTTACTAACGTGTGCATGTGCCTTCCTTTCTGGGAATAAACGTTGCCACAGCAGTTCTAAGTCTGGCATCCATCTTGCCTCCCAGGGAAGGCATGTTTCCCTTTTGACGACTGTACTAATCCACTTACGGGCACTCAAGAAGAGGGCAGTTATCTCCAAACTCAACCTGCCCCCACCCGCTATCGGATTCGATCAAGAACTCCAGATCAGACATGACCATTATAGGTTAAACTTAAATGTGAAATTCTGTAGGTAAAGAGTCGCCCTCCCAGGGGGTGGGGCTCTGCTCTCCAGCTCTTGCCAGTGGGGCCCGTCCCTTAGCATTTGCTGTAGATGGCTGCGCAGCCGCGCTCCTCAAACTCTTCCTTGCTGACCCAAAGCTGCTGGAAGGCCTGCAATGAGGCCAGGATGGAGCCGCCGGTCCACACTGACGTCTTCCTCTCGGGAGCGGCGGCCACCGTGGGACTGTCCCCGGGGCAGAGGAGACTCAGCTCCCTCTGGAAACGCTCAGGGAAGCCATCCAGCATGGTACAGCCACCGCACAGCAGCACGTTGGCAGCCATCTCCTCCTTGAAGCCAGTGTTCTGGCAGCGGCCCAGGCAGTCAGCCGTGAGCTCCGGGAGGCCCGGCTGCATGCAGCCCACCAGGGAGGGCTTGAAGAGCATCTCGGAGCAGCGGAAGCGCTCCTGGCCGATGGTGATGACCTTGCCGTCTGGGAGCTCATAGTCTACGCGCAGCTCCTCAGGGCTCAGGCTCATCTCCTCCTCTGGCAGCAGCGCGGCGAAGCAGCACTTCTTCTTGATGTGTTCGATGATGTGCAGGTGGTCATCCGAGAACTGGTGACCTGCTTCACTGAGCAGCTGCATGAGGTAGTTGGTGAGGTTGCAGCCGGCATAGTCTGCACGGCAGGGCAGGCTCGGCAGCAGGTCCCCCTCGGAGATGGGCACCACATGCGACACAGCGTGCCCGCTTTCGACCACCAGCCCGGAGGTCTTGCCGTATGAGTAGATGGACAGAAGCGACTGAGAGGTCACGTGCATGGCTGGGATGCGGAAGGTCTCAAACATGAGCTCCGCGTATTTTTCCCGGTTGCTGATGGGGCTGTGCGGAGGGTCGGACACCAGCACCGCGTGCTCTTCCGGAAGGATCTTCATGGCGGTGTGGAAGATGTACTCCCAGATGTTCTGGATACAATCCCAGTCCACCACAACGCCGTGCTTCAGTGGGTTAACCAGCTTCAGAGATGCCTCCATGTTGAGCAGCTCATGGCCCACGTATGTCTCCTTGAAGGTGTCTCCAGCGTCCGCTGCCATCTCGGCGCTGCGCTTGCCCACCGTAGAGGAGATGAAGTAGGTGGGCCTCTGCTCTCCTGCATAGCCGCACTTACAGTACTGGGAGCCCAGGTCAATGACCAGCGCCTTGATCTTGCGTATTTGTTTGGGCTTCATCTTCAGTTGAGTGGACCCCGTGTCCAGGATGCCAGCCTCAGGGACTGGCAATGTTCCTGCCTCTCCAGGGTCGCACTGGGCTGTGCCCATGGGCTTAGGGCTAGGGTTGTCCTTTGTCGCCATCTGCCTCCCTTCCTCACCTTCTTACATCCACACCCTAGAGCTCCTGGGGAGAAATGAAAGTCCACCTCCAACCGTGTCTCGGCAACCACTTAGCGTTGTGATGTCACCAGGGATGGTCCATTTAGAGAGGGGGGAGCTAGCTCTTTTCACCCTCCACACACCCTCCTAACTGGTTTGCTCCAGGACAGAGCTAATGACCAGCAGCTCCAGAATCTCTCAGCTCCCTCTCACATCTCCATGTCTGGCCATTCAGTGATGATCCGTTCATTTATTTCCTCCTCTGCTCCTTGGCACTGATAATTTGGGGCCATTGAGAAAACCAGGCACAGTACCGGGTTCTTCCTGTGTTATTTTGCAGAATCTTGGGTGCTGGGCAGAGCTGCACAGAGGTTCAGAATTCAAGAGCAGTTTTTGAGAGTGATAGACGTCCATCTAACACCAATTAACTAGGTCTCCTAGAGACCTTGAACGCTGCTTCTGTTTTAGACACAAAGCTCAAGACCTGTACCTGGCCTCTTCATTCATTCCACAAGCACAGGTGCATTCTCTAGTAAAGCTAGCAGCACTTTGTACTTTTCTTCTCACCCCTGAGACCAAGAGGATCTACTACCACCTCCACAAAGGAAGGACCCCATCACCAGAGTGACTGTCTCACATCTAGGATAGAGCCGAGGGTAAGGTCAAAGATGAGGCATGCATAAAGTTAGATTCTGGGTTCTGCACTTTGTGTAGAGGTTCAGAATCCAAGAGCGATCAGTTTTTAAGAGGGATAATACTTCAACCAAAGTTCACCCAACACCAACTAACTGGGTCTCCTAATGACCTCAGCACTGTAGTGGGTAGGAATCAGTATGTCCAGCTGAAGAGACAGATGGCCAAGCAGCCTCAGAAATGCATGCTAGGTGTCAAGGCATGTATGCGATACATGTTGGGGGGGCTGTGTACTCCTACTGGATATCCTTGGGGAAGCTGTGTACTCGAGCCTTAATGTTCCCACTGGTGGGACTCAGTCGGGTCATATTTTGATGCACATGCTGTGACCCTGATAAAGGAGTGCAAGTCTATGTTCAAAACTAATTCTTCGTAAGGTCATCTACC
The DNA here is from genome assembly GCA_001685095.1 of Ellobius talpinus. Classification (NCBI taxonomy): domain Eukaryota; kingdom Metazoa; phylum Chordata; class Mammalia; order Rodentia; family Cricetidae; genus Ellobius; species Ellobius talpinus. The sequence continues at coordinate 34,206 of LOJH01005880.1, read as the reverse complement.
TTAGACCCCCAAATTAGGCAGAAGGGCTGTCCAATCATCACAGCAGCAGTAACTCCTGGTGAAAGCACAGATGGTGTCCATTTGTTCAAATTTCTCTAGTCCATTCTGGCCCTGCTCACCTAGAAGTCCCTGCAATGGCCCATGGCCTATGGGACTGGTTGGTCCTCCACTACCACGAGCCTTCCTTCTCCCACCCACCCTCTTACATTTCCAGACTCTTCCCCCTGGTTACATTGGTCTTCTTGCAGCTTCTCTCAGTTGAGCTCAGCAAACTTCTGTAAGGGGACATCACATTTATTTCCCCTCAGCTTTTGGCCCAGTCTTTGTGATGCTGATTCAACTGTTTTTTGTTTGTTTGTTTGTTTTTGTTTTTGTTTTCCTTTTTAATGACCCAGGCAATCCATAAGTGAATGAGTATGGCTGCTGTAGTAAATTCATATACCACCACAGGCTGGATCCGGCACCCTGCTGGCCCCTTCACTAACTCCCCAGTCATGTGACTTGGTCCCCTGCGCCAATTGCACTCCTGTCAATTGGTCACCTCCTTCATCTCTACACAACTGCTGTCAGCTCAGGGAGCCTTTGCCTGAACGACATCAGCATGGCCACCCTCTTTCTGTCCTCTGATTTTTCTCTAAAAACTTCTAAATTTTATTTTTTTGTTCAACAGACATTTTGTGTCTTTCCCCCCAGCGCACACCAACTTGAATATGGACCAGATGAGGGCAGGACTCTGTTGCTGCTTCTTCGTGGCATGTTACAGGCACTCAACAAATAAACTGAACGAATTAATAAAGCTTTACTACAAAAGATAGTATCTCTAATGTACCCAAACAAGGACTCCAGTATCTAGACAGTCTCTGGTCACTGGATTATGTCATAATCAGTGATGTCACTGTTGGGCAGATTCTTAAGCTGTCCTCTGATTTGAGCCTTTCAGGCCTCGTACCCAGCAGGATCAGGAGCTTTCTGAGAGCAGTATGTCTCTGGACAGCGTGTGGGCTCCAGAGGCAGCAGACATGGGGGATGGGCCTGCCAAGAAAGCTGGCAACCAGGCCTCCATGCAGACACAGGTCCTCCAGACTGCCTCCCTAAAGGATGGCCCAGCAAAGAGGGCAGTATGGGTCCATCGAGAGAGTGCCAAGACACGAGACCCTGAGAAGCCAACCGTGCCCAAGGACAGGTCCAAGTTAGAGGTGACCAAAGCAGTGGTCGTGGATCTCGGCACCGGCTTCTGTAAATGTGGCTTTGCTGGCCTGCCAAAGCCCACTCATAAGATCTCAACAACAGTGGGCAAGCCCTACATGGAGACAGCCAAGACTGGGGATAACCGCAAAGAGACCTTCGTGGGGCATGAGCTCCTTAACCCAGACATACATCTCAAGCTGGTCAACCCCCTGCATCATGGCATCATCGTGGACTGGGACACAATACAGGACATCTGGGAATACCTCTTCCGACAAGAGATGAAGATCGCCCCAGAGGAGCATGCAGTCCTGGTCTCGGACCCATCTCTGAGCCCTCACACCAACAGAGAGAAGTATGCTGAGATGTTGTTTGAGACCTTCAACACACCTGCAATGCACATTGCCTACCAGTCCCGCCTGTCCATGTACTCGTACGGACGCACCTCTGGGCTGGTGGTGGAGGTTGGCCACGGCGTGTCCTATGTGGTACCCATCTATGAGGGCTATCCTTTGCCTAGCATCACAGGGCGGCTAGACTATGCAGGATCTGACCTGACGGCCTACCTGATGAGCTTGATGAACAACTCTGGAAAACACTTCACAGAGGACCAGACTAGTATTGTGGAAGACATCAAGACAAGATGCTGCTTCATGGCCCTGGACCCCATCGAAGAGAAGAAAATCCCTCCCAGTGAACACGAGATCCAATATACTCTGCCTGATGGAAAAGAGATCCGTCTGGGCCAAGAGAGGTTCCTCTGCTCAGAGATGTTCTTCAAGCCATCGCTGATCAAATCCATGCAGCTGGGCCTCCACACCCAGACGGTGTCCTGCCTTAACAAGTGTGACATCGCACTCAAGCGAGACCTTATGGGGAACATCCTACTCTGTGGGGGCAGCACTATGCTCAGGGGTTTCCCTAACCGCCTGCAGAAGGAACTGAGCAGCATGTGTCCCAATGACACCCCACAGGTCAATGTTCTGCCTGAGAGAGACACCACAGTGTGGACTGGTGGCTCTATCCTGGCCTCGCTCCAGGGTTTCCAACCACTGTGGGTTCACCGCTTTGAGTACAAGGAACATGGGCCTTTCTTCCTCTACAGAAGGTGCTTCTGAACTGATGGCAGCATGGCCACTGTGGTGACAGTGTGTCAGCTTTACTGCATGAGGGAACACCTTTCTACATATGGTGTGTGAGCTGGCATGTTCATTCCTGTAGCATTAAAGACCCCTCGTGTCCCCTTCCCTTCACAGCACGCCTATTTCCTGACGGAGTAAGAGCCACACAGATGTGTCCTTGCCTTAAATGATACAAACACCTGGGAGTGGAGCGGGGCTATGAGAGTAAGACATGCACTATGCTGACTGCTCAGTTTCTCTTGGAAGAAACTTGTTCTAACAGTATGCTTCCCACTGTAGGAACTACTTTGTTGTTAAAACATGCTTAAGGAAAAATGTGATAAAAAAGGTTAAGAGTCAATGATGTTAAAGGATACAAGGGGACCCCCATCCACAATCCCCCACAGAATGCCGAATAAGTTCAGTCTCCCACAAAAAACAGTACTGTATTTCCCATCTGACAGCAAACTCAGAAGACTTAGAATATGCTGGCAATCTATCTTGTCTTACCTGTACCTCTTTTTTACTTAGCAGTATGTCTCAAAACTGGTTCATAGTAAGCCACCAGGGTTACTGGCCGCTGAAGACTTCTATCATTCCCTTAGCACTACGTATGGACACCACAATAGAAGTACCATTCAGGTTTCGAAACCCAGTACACAGGCAGCAACACCTGCCGAAACCAGAACAAAGACCTAATTCATAAGTCCACAGTTCTGGCAAAGTCCCTAACTGTACTAACTTGTTTTGGCTTCTATAGTTCCCTTCTGGCTAACTGTCCTTGCTGAGCTGTGTCAACACAGGATGTAGTTTTGTGCTTAAAAGCACATCCTGTCCAGGATCTAACTCTAATGCATGAACTGACTTGGTGGAGACCATTCTCTATGGAGAGATACCTTGCTCAGCCTAGGCATGGGGGAGGGGGAGGGAGGCCTTGAGGTGATGGGACAGACTTAGTTGACTTCCCAGGAGAGGCCTTACCTTCTCTGAGTGGATGGAGGGTAGGGTGGGGGGAGGAGCAGGAGGGGAAAAGGAGGGGGATGACTAGAATTGGTATATAAAAATGAATTTTTTAAAAAAGCTCACCCTGAGAAACACTCAGGACTACACCCAGGTCCCAAACACCCAGCATAGTTGCCAGCTAATAGACTTTCTGGCTTGGATCCACATACAAGTGGATACCTCACATTTCTGGAGACCCCAGCGAGATTCCCAGAGAACAGACCTTGACACACTGGGGATCTCAGAGCCAGAGCCCCTTGAAGCAAGGAGGAGTGTGGTAGCCAAGGGAGTTCCAGGGGGTACACAACCTGAGATGTTCCAGGGTCCCAGGACCCCCTCTGATTAACTGCTGCCTAATGCCTTGGAGAAATGAGACCTATACCCCCAAAAGGGAACAAAATTGAAAGTCACCTGGTCTGTCACCTCCAGAGGTAAGTCTGGTTAAGGTACCTTCTGTTTAGGACATAAAGGAGAGGCCAGCTGCAGATGTGGGCCCAGTGTCTGGAATCCATGTGAGACATCACTGGACTCCCCTGGTCCATTCAGGTGTATGAATGTGTGGTAGCCACCCATGGTTGTCTTTACTATGTGTCTGTGTGTTTCTGTTGGTTGGACAAACATTTAACATGGGAGAGGGAATGGGCCACCTAGAGACCACGACTACCATTGTCCCTAAGATGTGGCTGCAGCGGCTGTTGCGGCAACACCAGTGGTGGTGGCGTTGAGTGCAGGTCTGGAATGTGACTGGAGACCCCAGCCACCCCAATCAGTTTCCCTATATTGCCCAGTGGCTTTCTTACAGCTGATGGAAAGCAGATACGTGCTTCAGGATCTGGTCCCCAGGCAGTGCTCCCAATAGCTACAATTGTGACTTTTAGTTCTTAAACAAGAGCCTTCAAGTCTTACTGGGATTCTTAGTCACACTTGCACCCTGAGCATCTGGAGAACAGGCATCTCTTCCATACAGAGGCTCCAAGAGCCATTTGCTCAACTCCAGGAAGCTCCAGGCCTAAACACTAGAATGTCAATGGAAAACTGATAGAACCACGTTCTTTCACAAAGCATTTTCAATGCTCTCACCGGATCCACCAGTCCCAGTAGATAAAGACAGGCTCCACACAAAAACATGTAAGTTTAGTACTTCTGACATCATCTAAATTTTAACAGCTGGGGGTAACTTTGCAAGTTTATTACAACAGGGATGAAATATGTACTACCATTGGTGTGGTTTGAAGGAAAATGGCCCAAAAGGGGAGTGGCACTATTAGGAGGTGTGGCCTTGTTGGAGGAAGTGTTACTACTGTGGGCAGGCTTTGAGGTTTCCTATGCTTAGGATACAGCCCAGTGTGTCAGCCGATGTTCTGTGGTCTCTGTGTCAAGATGTAGGATTCTCAGCTCCAGCACCATGTCTGCCTGCATATGATGATAATGGACTGAACCTCTGAAATTGTAAGCAAGCCCCCTTCAATTTATGAGTTGCCATGGTCACGATGTCTCTTAAGACAACTATCTAGTGAGTATGAAACTCTCGAAGAATTTTTAAAAAGCCTCTAATTAAAATAAATTGACCTATTTCTAGACTTGAAAGAGAGAGAGAGTCTTATTCTTCCAAGCCTTTGGAAACAGGATGAAACAGGTCAGTTAAACACCATGCAGAAAGTAAACTAGTCTGCCTAGACACTGACAAAAACCACTCAGCAAAGGAGGCAGGGTCTGGAGAGCAAAGAGTAACCTCCATCCCTGCTACTATACTATGCCTGCTGTCTACCTGATACTGAAGTGCAGGACCTGTGTCAGTGAATTCCAATCCATCCCACCCGACCACTGATGACTCTAGCAGAGTATACGCTGGTGATAAAGCAGTCCATGGAACAGTGCAGGTAGAGGAGGTCGCAGTTAGGGTTTCTATTGCTGTGAAGAGACACCAGAACCACAGCTACCCTTATAAAGGAAAGCATTTAATTGGGACTGACTCAAAGTTCAGAGGTTCAGTCCATTGTCACCACGGTGGGAAACATGATCATGACAGGAAGCATGGTGGCACACAGGCGGAGATGGTACTAGAGAGGTAGCTCAGAGAGTTCTACATCCCAATCGGCAGACAGTGAGACGCTGGGCCTGGCTTAAGCAGTCCCAGTGACATGCTCCCTCCAAGGCCACACCTAGTCAAACAAGGCCATACCCCAATAGTGCCTCTCCTGAAGAACCCATGGGGTCCATTTCATTCACACCACAGGGAGGCTTATAGACCAATTAAAGCCGGTAGCACATAGCCTGATTGAATGGCACATTTAATTAAGAAAAAATTTTTTAAGATTTATTTTGTATATATGTTTTGGCTGTATGTACATATGTTTGTGTACTACGTGCTTGCCTGGTGCCCACTGAGGTCAAAAGAGGGCATTAGATTCCTTGGAACTGAACAGTTGTGAACTGCCATGTGGGTGCTGAGATCAGACCCAGGTCTTCTGCAAGCGCAATAATTGTTCTTAAGTGCTGAGTCAACTCTCCAGTCCCCAAACACATTTAACTTTTTATTCTGCTCTGAGTCGGGTGGGAAGATGCCAACTACACAATCACATCTGACTGAATGTTGGCAGCAGTAACAGCCTGTTTTTATACAATACACTATGTTAGCAATGCAAAACAACACAGAAATGGAAATCCACTTTTTTTTTGCGAGGTAGAATGAAACATCACTCCCTATATACACAGGAACTGAGGATCAAATCAATGATGAGCGTTATCCACGGTTACAACAGAAACTAGGCCTGGATCTGTGTATGAAAATCAAGTCCATGATTTTTTGCTTTAGAAGCCATGTTCTCAAAGAGCACTAAATACAACAGCAGCAGGTTGGGTTGTTCTGAGATAAGGTCTTGCTGTATCCCACACTGGTCTTGAACTTGCCTCAGCTTTTTGCGTTGCTGGGATTATAGGCATGCCCCACCATGCCCAGCTAAAAATAGCATTTAAAAAAACAAACTGTAATATGTTGGCTAAAACAAAGTTCTGGTGGTACTTAAAGTAAGAACCAGATTGCTTAGTACTAAGTCTGGTGCTCACAGCAGCTGTAGGCAGTGCAAAGGCAGACCATCCCGTATCTCAGTTCTCAACAGCCAGGCCTCTGAGGAGCAAGAACTAGAAGCACAATGAGGAGTGAGGGGGCAAACGGTCTTCCCAGTGATGCCTTCTTCACAGGTCAGTCAGTCCAGCAGACTCAGCTTCCACAGGCCTCTCAGGTCAATCTTTGGTGGCACACAGATTCCAGCATCTGAAAGCAAGAATGGAAGGGAAGTGATAATGGGTCTGCTACCCTCAACTCTGTAGTGTCAAAGCAAACACAGCCTGGAGGCCCTGCCTAGAGAAGAGGAAGGGCATCAGACTGCACATGTGTTCATTAGGTGATTCAGAATTTGAATAGCTGGGGAGGTAGTATTGGTTTCTGCTTATTTTCTAATTTTTAGATGTGTTTTATGTATGTTTATGTTACACACACACACACACACACACACGTATCTACACCATATGCACACAGTGCCCTTGGAGACCAGAGGGGACATTGAAATACCAGGAAACTGTTTTGGATGGCTGTAAGCCTTTAGGTGAACCAACCTTGGTCCTCCGCCAAGAATGAAAATGTTCTTAAACACCAAAAGCCACCTCTCCAGACCTGAAGTGTACATTTAAAAAAAACTGTCAAATTGCAAAGTAGATCTACATTTTACCATATGTGAAAATTTTCTTAATTTTAAGAATAAAACGTAGCAGTATGTAACATTAAGTCAAGTGAATGACAGGAAGTAACAGAATTCTATGAACAGATGGTCAGCAAAACTGACTTTAAAAAAGTAAAGTAGGAAGTAATTTCAGGTGGGAATTCTGTATTTCTTCCTTTAGACTTTAGGAGTCTCTAATCTGACTAGGAATCTATCTATCTATCTATCTATCTATCTATCTATCTATCTATCTATCTGAAGCACAGACAAGAAAAAAAATATATATATATAAGGATCCAGGTGGGGGTGATGCATGCCTTTAATCCCAGCACTTAGGAGGCAGAGGCAGGTGGATCTCTGGGAGTTTGAGGCCAGCGCGGTCTACAGAGCGAGTTCTGGGACAGACAAGGTTACACAAAGAAACCCTGTCTTGAAAAACCAACTAACCAACCAACCAAGAAATAAAAAGGTATATAAAACTGTTTCATTATTATTTGCTAATAATTAAATTTCTAGCAATATAGCTGCATACGCACTATTAAAATTATTTTAAAAATTTAACAATGCAAAAAAATCTTTAAGAGAATTTTTAAACCATGATTTTGCATTTTATACAAACACATGCTTATACACACATAGATTAACTACAAATTGCCAGATTACAAGGCTGTGTCACCATGCCTGAACCAAATTTTAATTTTCTTCAATATACTTTGCAATCTAGATTTTCCTCATCCTACTGACCCATACAGTTTCTAATTACCTATGTTACCATGCCTATCATTTTCCAGAAATAAAAAAAACACCCTCCCCACAAGTCAAACTATATAAACAGAGCCTAGTAGTTTGGGATATTAAAGAATATCGATACCAAAAATAAGGTTAAGCAGGTCCATAATTTCATGGTGGTTAAAGCTTGAATGAGGAGATTTTATCTTTAAAAAAGTTACAGAAGAATCTATTGTCTTTTAAAAACATTACATAATTGCAACTATATTTGATTCTAGAGTTAACCAAGAATAAGTATAAAATATCAAATCAGCCCAGAAGGACAACCTGGGCTGACTGGCAGCAAAAGAGGACATGTTTTACATTTCCATGTTTGACTTTCATGGGGCAAAAAGAATCATTTAATTTGATGACTATTTACCAGTCAGATCCCCTTCAGAAGTGCTCAGAACTGTAACACCCAGTTACAAGTTTAGAGCTTTCCCACTATCACACTTCAGGCTATGTCATGAAATCCTGTATTTCTGCAAGACCTGCAATCAATCAGTCTGTGCTGCTGTACAGCACCAAGCATGACAAGCACAGATACTGACAAACAGGCATCGCCAATGCCTCCACTAATGTGAGTGTATGCACACCACTGTTAGCTGGGGAAGGGCAATGGGGCTATTTGAGTGGATCTAATTTTCTGAGTGGTTTTTTGTTGGCTACTTTTGAATTACAACTTTTTCCCTTTCTACCTGTTAGGATTTGCATTTTAAAGCCGCCACCCCTATACATAACCCAGGCATTTAAACAGCTGAATCCAAGCTGTGGCAGTGCTTTGGGAGGTTGCAGGACCTTTTAGACATAAGGCATAGCTGGCAGACACAGGAGCTGAGTTGAATGGGGTTTATGAGCTATGCTTCTGCCTGGCTTGAAACTGACCTCTCTGGTTCCTGGTTGGTGTCATGCTACAATCAGCTGCCACACAATCCTGCTACCATAGCAGCAAGCTGCTCCTACCAACATGCTCTCCATGACAGGACGGGGTAATCCTGTCACAGTGACAAGAATGTAATTAAATAACACCCAACTTTGGAGCCACAGGACACTGACATTATAAACTCAGACGAGGAACCCTCACATGTTACAGACTTTACATAGAAAAGCTCAAGTGTTCTCTGATGCTGGTAAGCCATTAGAAATCCTCAGGGCAAGGGGTGACTGGAGCTGTCCTGAAGGTCATCAGCAGGCCAGCAGCAAGAATGGGGGTAGAGACTAGACAACACAACAGAACAGCAAAATGGTTTTAGGTTTAAGACGAAGTCTTTGCTTTGTAGGATAAGTGTGTGTGTGAAAGTGTTGGCAAAGGTGACCTGCCAAATTCCAGGCAGAAGGGAACAAGCACCACAGTTCCTGGGCACACAAGAGACAAGATGGACAACACAAAGTGTTAGGGAACATGCAAGGCCTACTCCAAATGTCATCAAAATGCTATTATAGCACAATCTAAAAACATTCCAGACTTGCACTAGGAAGAGCAAGTAACGGCAGTTTTAGAAGGCAGTTAGTTGACCTTACTATCGGCTTCCCAGAGCCCAGGGAGGCTGGTATGATGGGAGCATCCACCTGAAGTGCAAACACTTAGGTGCCAAATACATGCCAGGGGATTTCAAGACAGCTTTCAAGATGAAGCCTTGATGGTTTCAAACTTTTAGGAATATGTCATGTAACTGAGAAACATCTCCCACAACAAAATGTTTTAGGTGGAACTAAGTAGGAAATGTAAATAAATGATATTCAAATTCTAACATCAGTTGTAAGGTGATACAAATACCTGTCTCCTAATAATATTCTGAAGGTGGGAAGGGTAATTTTAAGAGCCAGAATCCCAACTCAGAGGTCTCCTACTTGTGCAGGTGCGGGCTCTTAGTGCTCATGCTGCAATTGTGATGTGCATACATGCATGGATGGACACACGGGCATGCAACTGTCACTGCGAATTTTTTTTTAAAGCAAAGCTGGAGTTGGTTAAGAAAAGTTTTTCTGGTTTTTTTTTGTTTTTGTTTTTCCCAAGACAGGGTTTCTCTGTGTAGCCTTGGCTGTCCTGGAACTCACTCTGTACAGCAGGCTGGCCTTAAACTCATAGAGATCTGCCTGCCTCTGCCTTCTGAGTGCTGGGATTAAAGGCAAGCGCCACCACCGCCAGGTAAGAAAAGGTTTTAATTCGGATTGAAACATAGGCATTACAAGATGGGGAGAGATGATAGAGACAGAAGGGTAATACATGTCCTAAACCGGGCACAGGCTGCTCAAGAGTTAATTTAAAAATAAATAAATAAAATGTCACATTGTGCCAGGAGTGATGGTATACACCTTAAATCCCAGAACTCAGGAGACAGGTGGATCTCTGAGTTCAAGTCCAGTTTGGTCTGCAGAGTAAGTTCCAGGCTAGTCAGAAACACATAGTTAGACCTTGTCTCCAAAAATACAAGCAAACAAACTTAAGGCATCCTTCCCTCCAAGCCACCAACATTAGAAATACTAGAGCCACGTAAAATGTGGTCTCAGTTCCCTCTTGTTCAAGCTCATGGGAGCTAACAGACTCTAGACTGATAGCTGGGGAGCCTATAGAAGAGCAAACTAGACCCCACACATGTGGGCAACAGTTGTGCAGATTATGGGGAGTAGACTGAGGGAGGGTGAGCCGGAGGAGGAGAAAGAGAGGGAACTGTGTTTGGTATATAAAATGAATAAAAAATTTAAAATAAAATGTGGTTTCAGACTGAGAGGGATCCCTTAAACAGCTGATCTCTCCAACACCAACACCCAGCCCTGTGCAGCACGGAGACAATGTGGAGAGAAGTCACTGACCGAGAACAGGGACAGAAGGCTGCTGCTGCTGCTGGTGGTAAGAGGCAGTGATGCTATTCACAGTGGAACTTGGACCTAGGACCTAAGCAGAAAACAGGTTATGTCAGCAGAGATGATCTTCGGATGGTGACAGACCCACAGTCTCCACTAGAAGCAACCAGGTCTGCTGTCTTTCTCAGTTCTAATACGTACAGGCCAGCTTCTCTGCTCTCTCTCGGCTCAGACCGCTAAGCCTCCTGACTCCCAGAAACGGGCAGCAGAGGAGGAGGGGACTCCACAACAAGCCGGGCTGGCCTTTTCCAAGTGAGCAGACCATAGCCCATAGGGAGAGGAAAATCCAAGTTTATGGGACACAGAAAGGATCCACTCTACTCAAAGCACTGTAGGAAATAGGATTTTTTTGTTTTGTTTTGTTTTTGAGACAGGGTTTCTCTGTATCTTTGGAGCCTGTCCTGGCACTAGCTCTTGTAGACCAGGCTGGCCTCGAACTCANACTCACAGAGATCCTCCTGCCTCTGCCTCCCAAGTGATGGGATTAAAGGCGTGCGCCACCACCACCTGGCTGGAAATAGTAACTTTTATATTAAAAGAAATACACCTATGTGTCATATGGGTGGAACACCAACTCTACATAGATCTCACTGGGGTCCATGGTGGCAGTGAGCCTCTGGCAGATACCAGCCCTCTGTTTCACTCTCATTGGTCTTTGCATGTGTCCCTGCTGGAACACGGTCAGCTGTAATACCACGAGCTCAAGAGCACTTACAAGTGACTCATGGTGCCCGGAACAAGGTCCACTTCCATACTGCCAAACAAAACATCTACGCGCTTTCCCTACAAGATTCACAGAGCTGCTATCGTAGAAGCTACTGTGATTTGAACAGAAGTGGAGAGGCATTCGAAATTGATGACTTCAAAACATTGCAGTTTGGAAGATAATCGTATTTCTAGGCAACATCCATTATAGTTAATTCAAGCATTTGTGGCATCTAGATTTTTAGCTGCTTCCCTTGCTGTGGCATGTATAGTGCTCTGTACAAATATCCACCCTCTTATCAAGTCTTCAAACATTCTGGTAAAACACCCGTGGAAGTTTCCCCACTAACCTAGGAAATCAAAACCTAGAATCTGACACATTTCTAGCCAGTGAAATGATTGCAACCCCCTGTGGCTAAGCACCAAATCCACCCTTCTATCCACAGCCAGTGAAGCCAGGATGGGGGCATGAACCACAGTTTTCTCTATCAGTTGATGCCCTGTTATGCCCCACCAAAAAGGGGGACTAGAGGAGAGGGCACAGCTGGAAGGAAAAACAACGTGCTTGGTTTTAAGGGCTATTCATTCCAGTTCCTATTTCTCTCTGGACACTTAAAACCATCCTCATCGGGGCCGCCTCCCTCAACTCTCAGGTCTCACTAAGCAGCACCCTCACCAGAGGCTGCAGACTGTGGGCCTCTGACCTGTCACCATCTCCAAGCTCTTTCTTTTCTTCTTTCCACAGGGGTAAACGCTACTTCTCTAGCTGCTGTTTCTCTCTCAGCCTCCGGTGCTCCTCTTTTGCCTTTTCAGCCCCTCAATGCTTATTTAATCAACCAGGTATTAAATTTTCCATGGGAAAATAACAGGCATAGATTTTGTTTTCCTTACTGAACTATGATTGATACACCAGCTTTTCTAAATCCTAATCAAAACTCTCCAGAGTAGACTTGAGAGCTCAAGTAGCCAGCAGATAGATAACACATGAGAACACTTCATGGGACACAAAACTCCCCCACCCCGCTCCGGGGCTTCAGATCTAGGATCTAACCCTAGCTTCCCTACCTCCTCCATACTCCACTGTCACTGAGGATTTCCAATCATCTCTATGACAGCTGATCTATATGAAAAGGAAAAACAACAACCTACTTCACCTTAACAGGAAACAGGCAAGCTGACTGCTAAGGTAAACACGAAGCTAAGGTAGTTAACTCTGACACTCGAAGCGAAAGTCATCTTCCACTCTAGACTCTTGGGGGTTACAGTGAGAAGGCAGAGACCACAGGTGGTGGCTGAGGAAACTTACAGATGTGAGTGAACTCTGCTGGCAGTCAAGAGTCCAGATTTCTGGAAGTGCCCTCTCCATGAGCTTCAGAGTATTCTCATAGGCCTTCTGCAATTCCTGTGCTTGCTGTTCAAACTCCAGGACAAAGAGCACCCTTAACATGCTGTGCACTTCGTCTGGAGAGAGAAACATGAAAGTGTGAGCTGCGTCCCAGTTCCACTGCTAGAATCACACAGGGACCTCTTCCCCAGGCTCACAGTGGCTAGCACCACCCTAGAGAAGCATTCTTCCACTTTCTTCTTCCCAAATGCTGGAGTAATTCAGCACATAGGAAGGAAAGGGAAACTCAGTGAACTAGCAGAAAGCCGTGCTGTGCGGTCCCTGCTCCTGGCTTAAGCACTACATCCTCACAAGAAGGCTTCTCCTTCAGGGGCTGGGAAGGGCTGACTCAGCTTCCCACTGACCGCTTGCTTCTTTCCTCTAACTCAGTGGTTCTCAACCTTATCGCTGCAACTCTCTAATACAGCTCCTCATGTTGTGCTGACCCCCAGCCATAAAATTATTTTCATTATTACTTCACAACTGTAATTTTGCTACTGTTATGTAACATAAATATCAGCTAAGCAACCCCTACAAAAGGGTGGTTTGACCCCAGCAGGGGTCGAGGCCCACAGGTTACAGAACCACTGTTCAAACTGGAAAACAGCATCAGTGTTGTTTTTTGTTGTTGCTTCTTAAACATCTGATTTTGTTTGTGTCTCAGTGGAGATCAGAGGGTAACGTTCAGGGAGGGGGTCCTTTCTATTATGTGGGTCCCAGGGATGGACATCAGATTGTCAGGCTTGGTGACAGGCATTTCGACCCTGAGTCATCCCACCAGCCCCACACTGCATCGTAACTGTGTATTAAGTGTGACTGTCTGTGGTATCGCATGGTGAGCACTAAGACCAGACCTTTCATCTTGTCAATGCTTTGTACCACTTCACTCAGCGCCTCCAAAAGTGCCAGGTCCTCTAGAGGACTCCCTTCTTTGAGGCTGTGCTTCTTCCGCTCTGCCTTGCGCCGGTTTTTAGATGACCTCCTGTCAGAAATGAGAGATGTTGAAAAAGAAGCTCTGCCATGCCTGTTGGCCACCACTTTCTAAGAAACCAGAGTGTCTACAGACAGCGTTCCTTTCTGGGGAGATGTTAGTAAAGAGGGGCTAAAACCACACAAACCTAGTGGGGTCTAAAAGGAGGCAAATAAGGAAAGCTAAAGAGTTCTGTTTCTCCCTTCAGTTCAGATTAAAATGCAAGGTAAGATGGGGGGAGATGGCACACACCTTTGGTTCCAGCACTTAGGAAGAAAAGCAGGTAGATCTCTGTGAGTTAGAGGCCAGCATGGGCTACAGAGTGAGATCCTGTCTTAAAAACTAAAGGGCAAGGTAAAAATGAGGTTCTCCTGATAACACACCGGAACAATGGAGGGAAGAAAACAACAATGTGAATGCTAGAGTGAGAACAGCTTCATTTCAAGGATGTGCTGGAAAGTCCTCACACAGCGCTCATTGCCCTGAGAGACATTTTCCCACTCCCCCAGCATTGTCTTGTAGAAATTCTGTTTCTGCATAGTAAACACGCTGACTAGATCGCATACGTACGCAGATATCCGGGAGTTACTGTGGGAGTATCTGCCGCTCATCTCACTGCCACTCTCCGAGAAAAAATCCGACTCTGGACCAGGGGCCACCATCTCGTTATCTAGAAAAGACAAACCAGATGCAGACATGAAATGACTGCACACTCAGTCAACACACACTGCAGAACGGGAGGGCAGTTCAAAGTTGATCTCATAATGAATAAGGTAACATTAAATACGGTAATTATACTTACTATAAATCTGGAGTTTCCCACATTTATTCTTTTCCTTTCTGGGGCCTAGGTGGGGAGGAACTAGGAAATTCATTTTGTGAAACACTGAAGATATCACTGCTCTGGTTGGATGGGGAAAGGTGGGACTACTTGGTAGAGATTTTCTGATATCTGCCTGGCCCTGGCCCCTAAGCACTTCTCCAACATGGAGTCCCAGGCAGCTACAACACAGCAATAAGACAACAGGAGTCGTCTGTCCCTACTCCGCAACTCGTGTGCAGTATGGGACAGTGGCGAAAGCAAGGAGTCAATGATGCTCTCACAGTACTGAGATCTGGTTCTTGTGGGACTGTACGGCGAGGCTGGTGCCACCCCTTATTTTCTTACACATGTACCTCTTGCACTTGCCAACCTGGTTTTCTGTCACAATACCTTCCTCAAATGTCAAACACATGATTTTTGGTGCCATATTTTTCTATCTCCAAAGCTATGTGCCCAAACAATCCCTTTCTCTTTATAAAGTGCTTGTCTCAGAAAACAAACAACAGACACACAGCATAGACAAGGTGCATGGGTGCCCACCCCCCCACACCACCACATGCTTCTCAGAGGCACTCACCCACATGCATCTGTGGTGCTTGGCTCTTGAGCTCTCGAACCACCAGAAAACGGTCTTTATGGCGAATGAATATGGCTGTCTGAGAGTCCAGAAAGGCCATGAAATTTTTTTGGGCTGAGGATACAGAAAGAAAAATACCTTGAGCACGATTTTTAAGCAAAGAGATAAAACGTAATTGAAGGAGATGTGATAAAGGATTAAAAATTCAACAGCAGGGCTGGAGAGGTGGCTCAGAGGTTAAGAGCACTGACTGTTCTTCCAGAGGTNNNGCATACAGACAGACAGAACACTGTGTACATAATAAATAAATCTTAAAAAAAAAGGCAAGAACTCTCCCCTGCCTCCCCCCAATAAATGTATTTAAAAAAAAATTCAACAGCAACGAAAGATGTATGTAGGACTAACCACAAAGATTTTTTTTTATTCCATTAATGAGCTGGAGATACCAGATCTCAGAGTTCATCAGTCCTGTTGGAAGCATGAAGGTCCTTGTACCCAGAGACCTCCAGGGAAACCAGGAACACTGAGCATGAAGAATTGCCTTTGCAATGGAAAAAACATAAAACCTGTTCTTCCATCCAGAAAGCTGGGAATTGGAGGTGATTAATAGCCTGGTGATCTGTGTTACCTGTTGGGCCAGGCTGTATCAATCAAGCTTCCACAATCAGGACCTGAGGTGGCTAGTAATCTACATGACCTTTACATTACCTGTAGAGCCAGAGGCTCCCCAAGCTCCCACAACCAGGACTAGAGGTGGCTAATAGACCAAATGACTTCTACACTATCTGTATGACCAAGACCAGGCCGGAGCCTTCTTTAGGCCCTTAAGCTACTACAGGAAGCCTATTTCTAGAACCTATCTTCTTGGAAGAAATGACATGTATCCCAAGTTGAATTCTGATATAATTATGTTTCCTTGGGTACTGGGGACTATATACCAGGAAACTTTCCCCCAAATAATACTGTGTTTAAATATACTGGCAATAAACCGCCTGGCATGAGACTCCCCAAAATCAATCTGAACTGAGTTTCCACTATCACCTCTTTGAGGATTGCTGTTTGCCTTGACACCTATAGAGACCCCCACAATACCATCCCAGAACACTCTCAACCACTAAACTTACAAAATCCTATCAGTGAAGACTTGATTGATATCTAACCCAAAGAGAAAGAAGCAAACAAAGACAGTATGCAGGGAGTTGCTAACATAGGCAGGATGGAGGGAACCCATGGAAATGGTGTGGGCATGAAATAAAGACTTCTAATGATCTCTGAAATTACTGTCTAGTGGAAAAACAGCACTAGCAGAATAAAAGAAAATACAAATAAACTAAACTCTCTAAGGGCATAGAAATTAGGCTCATGCAGAAGAATCATCAGCATTCCCAAATTCCTGTTGGAAAAGAACTGCCTAGATTATGGCAAGGGTCAAGGAGGATGCTTTCTATGCTCAGTTTGGGATGACTACAGCCAACAGTACCAAAGCACCCACAAGCTCTAATCAGAACAGCGGGGGTGGAGTGGGGAACAGACAGGGTAAGACTATGAGTGCACAAAAGCACCACTCACCAGGGAGCTCTGCTTAAAACTGCAGCAAAGCCAACACGTACTAAGACCTGTAGGTGAAGCTGATGCTCTTCCCCAGAGACCCGAGCATTCTACAGCTATTACTTAGTTCTTCTGTTCTCTAGAGCCACATACTTTATTTGTTAAAAAATAGTTTAGCTTATCTAAAATTTTCAAGCCTACTTGAGAACTTGTACTAGTCCAAAGAACACACCATCCTTCATCTAGATTTGCCCATAAGAACATTTTACCCTATTTTTTGCTTCCTGTTTCTCTATAAATGTGTTTACACATACACCTGTAACTTTTGTAGAATCTGAAACTAAATTGCAGGTAGGCACTTGTCTCTTACTAATAAATAATAATACAGGGATAAAATACAGGGAAGTGACCACGGATAAAACACTACTATATAATATAGTGCATATCCAAGTTTATTAACTATCACAAGTACAAAGATTCCCCACAGCCACCACCACCATGTGACCTGCCTCAAAGCCAGCAGCCTCCAGGTAGAGGCAGGCTCCTGAGGCCAAAGTCTGCTCTAGCAAGGGACAGGAAGACATCACAGCTTTCAACACTCAAACCTCTTCATCAATGTCATCACTTAACACCTTAATATAGTCTTAAAAACTATGATGGAGTCAGCAGAACATATTAAAATGCAGTAACAGAGAGAGCCCTGTCCTAGCTATTTCTTCTACTTTTCCATAATTCTAAAAGAAAACATCACCTAGATGTAATCCTTACCTTCTAAAATGGAAGGCTTTACGCTGGTTTCTATAATATCCTCTCTGTCATACTTGTACACCTAAAAGGGGAAAAAATGCAGTATTTTAGGGCAGGAACATGTCTACCGAACAGAGAATTAAGACAGTGGGACAATTCTGTATTCTGTCAATTATGTTTTAAATAAACGCTGATTGGCCAGTAGCCAGGCAGGAAGTATAGGCAGGAGAACCAGACAGGAAGTATAGGTGGGGCAATGATAACAGGAGTATTCTGGGAAGAAGGAAGCTCTTTCTGCAGTCCTGTCCAGACACCGAAGAAGCAGGATGTGACCTGCCCCGCTAAAAAAGGTACTGAGCCATGTGGCTAACATAGATAAG
>LOJH01005879.1:5594-34392 GCA_001685095.1 Ellobius talpinus | reverse complement strand
CTCTCTCTCTCTCTCTCTCTCTCTCTCTCTCTCCCTCCCTCTCTCTCTCTCCCTTTCTCCCTCTCTCCCTCTCCCTCTCCTGTTTGCTAGTCACCAGCCGTCATCCTCCAGGAATAGCCGTTTATCCTGATTTATTTGACCATATGATTTTTAAAAGATTTTTTTAAACATATTTAAGATTGTATATTTCCATGTATGTATGCGTGTGTGTGTTTGTATGCATAAGTAAGATAATTTTAAGTTATGAAATAGAGGACCAAGGCCAGCAGGATGGCACAGTAACTAAAGGTTCCTGCCACCAAGTCTTATGACCAGAATTCAGTACTTTGGGTCCACATAGTGGAGGGAAAGAATGGATAACTTGCCCTCCAAATTCCACATGTTTGCTGAGGCATATGCATGTTACCCACAGTCACCACACCCACCACACATACACACACACACCCCACATGTATATGCATAAAAATGTAATTAAATTTACAAAAAGAACTAAAGGGCTTAATACATGATTTGTGTTGAGCAGTCAGGCAGAAGCATATACAAGGTTCTCTTGTATCACCATGTCTTCAACAGAATCACAACAACATCACTATTGTCTGTGGTCTCAACTCAGTTCATACTTCTGCTCTAAAGGGAGAAACAGTGGGCATCTTGACCATTTTTCCTTTTCTTTACCATCCATTATAGTGTCACAACTAACATGACAACTTCCAAAATATATTATTTAGATTTACAAAATGACTATTGAAAAGACAGAAATAAGCCAGGTATGGTTGTGAAAGCCTGTCATCCCGGTGACTGAAAGGCTGAGGAAAGGATTGTGAATTCAGAACCAGCCAGGGTTCCATAGTGAGATACTATCTCAGAAAATATCAAAACAAAGCAGGCCAGAAATTTTATCATACATTGTTTTATACCCCCACAGCTCCTAGGAAAATTATTCGCAAATTAGACATAGTTCATACCATATCTAGAAAAATCTAAAAAAGATGCTCCTGGGACGCCACGCTTTCTGGTGCTGGATTTGTATCTAGTCCCTCTTTTAAGACCAGAGCCATCTTTTAGACATGTGGCATGGAGAATGCAGGATGTAGCAGTAAAACAATTATATCAAACCCCAGAAACCTGACCTAATTTGCAGAACCAAGCAAATAAAAGCTCTGGTTTATCTTGAACTTGTTTGTATCTACAAGAACAATATGAACTCTTAATAGCTGAGCCATCTCTCTGGCTCTCTAGATTGCTTTTGCCCTTAATTTGATGTTGTTATTTTGGCGCTGGAGGTAAGGGGCAAATGGAATAATAATTCTCAGTTCTAGTTTTGCCAAAGAATAATTTGTGTTTTTTTTAATGAAGAAATTTAAGTCCCATCTTTAGAGGTTTTTTATTAAGTAGGTCTTGGGTGATACTTAAGAAAAATCTTTATAAAGATTTAGAAGTGATGGTGCAGCCACTGTTGAGGACCATGATTCTCAGAAATTCACTAGGAAAGAATTATAAGGTTTTGAAGTATCTGAAGGCTGAATTGGAATATTGTAAAGACTAACTTCAAAAGCACAGGGAGATTGAGGTAGCTTAATGTTCAGCCTGATGTATCCAGAGATAAGATGAGATTTCACTGGTAGTTAGATGATCACTTTAATATTTATAACCAGATTAATTCTCTAGTCTATGAATTTCTTGAGTGCTGCCACCACATACTCAAGTATAACCTTTCTCTCAGGTGTCTCAGTGCTTCAGGTGGATTCCTGGTGAAGCTGCTATTTCAGTCATTAGGCAAGAGCTGGAGAACACAGCAGTAGCCCTGATTAAGCAAACACCGTAAGACAGTTGTAAATTGAACAGCTACTTAATCTCAGTGAGTCTTCTGAGTTATCCCCAATATCTTTTGCATATTTTCTTCACAATGTGCTTCTACAGTGGGGAAACAATAGTAATTCTTTATCTAACTGAATTGTTTGGTACTTGAATTCTACAAGGTGTGGTGGCTTGCTGAGGAGTGTTTATAACTGAAATAAGACTAACGTTTGGGAATACTGACCACAGGCCTGATTCCATACTAAATTTTCTGTGTTATTTAACATTGCATTTTATGCCAATAGTCTTATATAACCCTGTTTTAAAAATGACAAGACTGAGCTCATTTATTCTACAATTATCTGCACTATTCTGCGTCAGGCACCAAGTTAGGCAATGATTATCCAATATTGACCAAAGCAAAAGCTGTGCTTACAGAATTTATCATCCATTAGGGAAGATAGATAATAAAAATCAAATAATTAGTTATAAAATATGGTATTATGAAAAATGCAAATGGGGAAACAGTTATTAAAAACAACAAGATATAATAGCCATTTAGATAAAGGATGTTCAGGAAATGCCTCCCCAACATGGTAATATTTTAATATTAATATTTTAATTCAGAACAGCTAAGGGGTTAGTTTAGGGTCACATATCTAGTAAGTAGTGACTTGTGGTCTGATTCTCATGGCTGTGCTCACCATGCTCTTCTATTTGTCAGATATTTGCTTGGAATCCACTGCAGGCTCTGACTTTCCTCTGTGTCATATCAGTATTCACACCATGACAATAAGCCAAATTTTCAAAAGCCAAATTTTCAAGAGGCATTATTAAATGTATTAATAATAATATAATAATAATAAATTCTTTGAAAAGAGCTCAGTCTCCTAAGATGTTTCTTTAGAGAAGAAGCAGGAGGAGCCATAAGCACTATAGGAATTTCAACAGATGATAGACACAGTACTGCTGATGATAGTCCAAGTCCGCTGTGACTGTACTAGGTACATGTGCATGAGGAAGTGCCCTGGCATGCATGATCTGGGATGGGAAGTTCCATTTGGATCAGCATCTCATTCCCTGGCCTTACTTGAACTTACCTCACAAGGCCTGACCCGGGAGCCAAGCAGAAGCGTGCTGCTGGAAGAAGCTATCTAGGAGATTAGGTGATGGCTAAAGTCTCCAGGTGTCTGGAAAGAATGTAAAAAGAAAGAAAATTCTGTCCTTGGAAAGGGAACAGTGAAGTACACCTTGAATTTAAATGCTATGGTCTCTTGAGTCCAGTACAATGCTTGTTTAGCTACATTACTTTTTGTCTTATTTAGGGGTTCTATTGCTGTGAAGAGACACTATGACCACAGAAACTCTTATAAAGTAAAGCTTTTAATTGAGGTGGTTTTCTTACAGTTTCAGAGGTTCAATCCATTATCATCATGGCAGGTAGCATGGCGGCCTGTAGACAGATGTAGTGCTGGAGCTGAGAGTGCTACTTCCTTAAAGCAACAGGAAGTCAGCTGAGACACTGGACATAGGAAACCTCAAAGCCCAGCCCCACAGTGACAGACTTCCTCTGAAAAGGCCATATGCACTCTACAACTCCTAATAGTGCCTCTCCCTATGAGATTATGGGGTCCAATTCCATTCAAACTATCACACTTTTTATTTAAAGAGTTTTTGGTTTTTTTTTTTTAACCAGAGTATCTTCAGTTGCCTTTTGCTCCAGAAAATTCTGACTTAATTATTTTTCTCCAAGGAAATCACAGCAATTTTTAGGCTGGCCAGATTTAGTAGAAGTTTAATGTAGGTTTTCTGACTCTGGATTATGATGCTGTTTAGATGTGAATAATGTCTGGTGTAAATTCATGTTCAGATAGATAGATATACATCTTACTTGATGAATATATTGGTGGAAGTTATAAATTAGTTTGATCTTGGCAATCTGACAATTTAGGCCTAAAATCTAATTCTTAAACATTTTTTCTAAATTATTTAAAGAGAAAATATTATATATACTAAAGTAGTGAATATTTTCAGTAATGGAGGGTTATGTGATGGTTTTGGTAATGGTCAAGTAAACTGTGATATTATTGCCATTCATTCATTGAAGCCATTAACATTGAAAGGACTAAAATTATAAAAACAATAGAATTTCAAGAGAAATTTTTAAAAAATCTTAAATGGAAAAAGTAAATAGGAAGGGTACAGTCATTTCTTTATCTCACTGTTACGAAAAAATTAGTTACAGATAGATTAGAATTCAATATTGCCTGTAACTCAGCTTCGGGGTATCAAATGCTTCTGGCCTATGTGGTGGGCACCTGTACTCCCATTCACATTGCCTATTGGCACATGCACACACACATTATATACATATATTTTTTTTCTTGTACAGCCTGGGCTACCAAGCAACCAAGACGCTATCTCAAAATAGAACAACACACACACACACACACACACACACACACACACACACACGGAGCTTTGGCAGAGACATTAAATATAAACAGTTTCATTCAGATGATTTGAAGAGCTTATTTATAGAGTCAGTTTTTAAAATTTAGATTATTGTTGTTTTGAGAAAGTCTCATTATATAATTTAGGCTGAACTGGAATTCTCACTTTAGATTTCTAATACTGAATTAATCCAGATTCAATACTGTGATAGCTCTATATTGGAATATTTTACTAGTAGTCCTAAAAGTGGGAAGACAGGAAGGTCTGATTTTGTCCAAAGTTAATACAAGTGAGAAGAAAGCTCTTACGGCTCACACTCCTCTACCTTTCCCCTACCATTTAATCCTGAATCTCTACAGTCTGCCCTGAAGTCATGGAACTATTACAAGTTATGATGTAGATGTGTCCAACTTGCTTTAATAAGAGGCATCTTTATAAAATTTGTATATGTAACGTCTTTCTTTTTAAGGAATTTTTTGTGGGAGGGGAGTGTTTGATTTCGGTTTTAGCACTAACAGTCCCTTACCTGGTCTATTTTTAGATCTTATCAATGAGTTACAGGGGGCTAAAGAGATGGCCTACCGGTTGAGTCCTCTTTCAGAGAACCCAGGTTCAGTTCCCAGTTCATAAACTGAGCTTCTCACAATGGCCTGAAAGTCCATTTCCAGAGGATCTAACATCCCTTTCTGGTCTGCATGGGGGTACACACACATAAACACAGCTTGCATTTGCAAACATATGTACACACATATGTAAATAAAATAATAAAAGTAACTTTTTAAAGAGAGAAAAGAAGGAGCTGCAGAGAAGCCATGTCTTTTTTGTTGTTTGTTTCCCTCAGTACTGGGGACTGAACACAGGATCTTGCACACATCAGGTAGCTCTGCAGCTGAACTACATCTCCAGTACCCTCTCCCTTTTGTTAAGTTTTATTTTGAGACAGGGTCTTGCTACATTGCCCAGTTGGCCTCAAACTTACTATCCTCCTGCTATGGCGTTCCAAGTAACTAGGATTACAGGACTACACCACCATGCCTAATTTAGCCCAGACTTTCTATATATATTTGGGTGGGTGTTTGGTTGGTTGGATGGTAGGTTTTTGTCAAGATACAGTTTCTCTGTATAGCTGAGGCTGTCCTGGAACTCACTCTGTAGACTAGGCTTGTTCTTGAATTCAGAGATTCTCTTGTTTCTGCCTCACAAGTGCTGGGATTAAAGGCATGTACTACCACTACCTGGGACCCAAACTGTATTAAGCAATTCTGGCATTCAGAGAATTATTGCCCTTCCTGTTGTGAACTTTGTATAACAAGTAAATATCAATTAAAATTCACTAGAGCAGTATTCAAATGCAACATTGCCATGTAGTAATAATTTACATTTGACTATCTAAAGTTATGTTTAAAGTGAATGCCCAGGCCATCATCTTTCATTAAGGCACCACTGCTTCATTTCCGTCCCCAGTCATGTTTTCCACTGGTCTGGTTCTACTGCTCTACCCTGCACTAATTAAACTGGCTTAATCTGGAGCAGCTGCACCAGTACAATATCAAAAGCAGAGGCAAAACTGGCCTGGGCACTTCCTTTACTGGCTGTGTTCACAGTTTCTCTCCTGGTGTCTGTGTCTTAAGGGCATAACTTTAGCTTTCATTTCTTGTGTATCTGGTTACCTTTATAACTCATTTGTTATCTTAACAAATATGTATGAAGTACTTCCTGTGTGCCAGACACTATGAGGGTTGCTAAGGATATAGTGGTGTATATGGAAAATATGGCGCTTCTCTTTGGAACTTAACTACTGGAGAAAGGGGCATTAAACAAACAATTATTCAGAAAAAAATTAAATTTCTTCCAAGTAGAAAGCACCCATTCGGAGAATGCACAAAGCATCTAACTTAGTTTGGAGCAGGATGAGCTATGACGGTTTACTAAAGAAGGAAAGCATCCATGGAGAACTGGTGTTTTCAGTTGTGCTCTTAAATTGCTAATCTAAATCAACTAGGGGAAAGTTAGGTGGAAAGAATGGGAAAGGGGAAACCTTAAAGTCAGGAAACTGGCACAGTCAAGGAATAGAGAGAAGGATAGTGAGGCTAGAACAAAAAAGGAGGGGAATAATTCACAAACACATGGTGAAATCACAAAGGCCAGCTGGTACAAAGTCAAGACTTGGTGTTTATTTCTTTGACAAGAAGCCACTGAAGACTTTCCAGACTAGGCTGATATTATTAAAAACAACTACCTAGCTTTCCTGTGAAGAATAGTTTTTNNTTTGGATGCCAGAGTCTGTGGGATCCTTGTATCCCTGTGACTGGGTTTAGTTTGTTTTGGCTTCTTTGTCAAAGGCTAGAGCTCTTGACAAAAGGGAAGGTGACAGGAAGGCAATGTGGAGTGCTGGTAAAGAGTATGCAACTATGAATAATTGTGTGTCTTTTGCTAAGTCTACGTTTCTTTATCCTAAGAATGGAAATAAGAAAAGATACACCTGCCTTGTGGAATTATCCTGAAACATAAGGGCAGCAAGCTAAACCCTGGCAGTGAAAGCTTGTAATAAGTGCTAGGTACTGCTGCACTCTAGCAATCTTCTGAAGGGTTTGCATAGTCCTCTCAGAACCACCTGCCCGCTGTGACCCACAGAACAGAACACCCCATAGATCACGTGGGCTACTGGACTCTAGGAATCTCTAGACTCATCAGTTGATGGAGAAACAACATACATATAGTTGAATTTTGCAGATTGCATTTGGAGATAGAAAAGAAGATAAGGAGCTAGAGAGAGGACTCGGTAATTAAGAGCACTGGCTGCTCTTCCAGAGGATCCTAACTTCAGTTCCCAGCACTCACACATCATCTCACAAACTGACTATAACACTAATTCGAAGGGGTCTGGTACCCTCTTATGGCCTCTTTGGGCATTGCATGCACATGGTATCCAATTATTTTTTTAAACTATTTTTTATACAAACAAGCAAAACACTGATACACATAAAATTAAAATAAAAGATGAAGGAATGGTTTGTTGCAATCAAGTTCACTTACTTAATTTGTCATATATTTACTGTGGTAAGAGGGTTCATGAATAACAAATAATTCCATTTAAAATAATTAGCAGGGCAGTGGTGGCACATGTCTTTAATCTCCAGCACAAAGTGAGCTTTGTATCTTGTTCTTATCTGGTATGATAACCCCACCTGCATAACTGCCCTTTCTGTTACATAGTCCTCAAATTAAAATGGAAATCTTCAGCTGAATTAGTGTTAGGAGAGAAAGACGACAGCTGGGAAAATGCTGTTATCTAGCTGCTGTAGAATGATAGACTGGAAGGGGATGCCTCAGATAATTATATTACTTTTTAGGAAGGGCGTGTGTGTGTGTGTGTGTGTGTGTGCGCGCGCGCGCGCGCACATGCGAGAGAGAGAGAGAGAGAGAGAGAGAGAGAGAGAGAGAGAGAGGCAAAAGAGGGCACTGAGTGACCTTGGAATTTGCGTCACAGGTGGTTATGAACTGCCTGACATGAGTGCTGGGAACCAAACATGAGTCCTCAGCAACAAGTGCTTTTAACCGCTGGTCTGTCTCTCCAGTCCAATAGCTATCTTCTTTAAAGCCATCTTCTTAAAGTATTATCATGCAGCATCTCAACTAAAACACAAAGTAGTGTAGGCGTCAATAGACATAACTCTCTCTTCTTCTCCTCCTCCTCTTCTACCAACAAAGCATACCAGCACTTATCAACTACAGTTTAGTTATGTTGATTGTCTTCCCTGCCCCCTTTTTCACTCAGTTTCTTTTCAAACCTATATTCTTTCTTTCATTGTTTTGTGTTAATCTTGCCCAGCTTCAAAATGTTATTATATAGAGGATGGTGTCAACTCACCATGTGTATTACCTGGGACTTACTGGAAATTGAGTATTTTATTCTGGTGGAAATATGTTTATCTAGGTTTGGGGATAATAACAATGGGAAATCCAAATTTATTTCATTGCTGTTGAATATTACTTATAATATAAAAGAAGTTTAATTCTTGGACATCTTTCATCTCCCACATAGTATGTGCCAAGACCCATTCTTGCTACGTAAGATATGAGCAAAAGGAAAAACCACTTCCCCCATAAGCTAGTAGCTCTATAACTGGTACCGTTTTACACTCTGCCTCTTTCCAGGAACAATCAGACCTTTGTTCAGATTCTAGTGCTCAAATCTAGTGCTATCTGTGATTTTTCAGAAGTTACTCTTACTTTTTAAATGTTATCATTCACCTAGGTGGCTCAAAATCATCCATTGAATTTGCTGTAGAAGGAATTTCCTTAGAAGGTGCTCAGATATGTATCCCAAAGTGCCTTATGAAAATAACTTAAGGAAATATTTTCCCAGGATTTACCCATAGGTATTCCCTAAGCATTTGTTTTTACAACTGATATGACTTAATTTCAGTAGCAATTTGTAATATGAAAGCCAAGATCACATAGTTCATTTTCTATAAGAATTTAACTCACATTTATAGTTAGAGGGGAAAGGGAGTGGTTATTGAAATTAAAAAAAATAGTCTTTAGGAGGATAGTTGCTACTTTTTGGTATGTTCTATAGCTTTTCTTTTGGGAAGTTGTGTTCATCTTACTTCACAGTGTTTTGATAGTGCTGAATATTACTTGGCTTTGCTTTTTCTACCACTGAATGGTCATATTACCATAGGTTCATGTCAAGCTAGTCTACCATTTTCTTTGGATACTGTGATAGCTAATCTTGATTGCCAACTTGGCACACCTACAGAAGAGGAAACCTCAGCTGAAGAATTTCCCCTCTCAGACTGCCCTATGAATGTGTCTGTAGGGTTGCTTTTTAAATTGCTAATTGATGTAGAAAGGCCAAGCCCCATGTGGGTAGTACCATCCTTAGACAAGAGGGCCAGGGCTGTATAAGAAAGGTAGCTGAGATAGAGATGGAGCTGGTAAGCGATGTTCCTCCATTGTTTCTGCTCCAGGTTCCTGCCTTGGCTTTCCTAGACAATGGAATATAACCTGTAAGATGAAATAACCTTTCTTCCTCAATTTGCTTTTGATCGTGGTGTTTATCACAGCCACATAAAACAAACTAGAACAAATACTTTGATAAGCAGTCCATTCAGTGCCATTCTGAGAAATTTATACAGATCTTAGGGGTGAATAATTATTTTTTCTGGCTCTCTTATTAAGAAGATGATGGGTACTTGGCAAGGTTGGTATTGATGATCTAAGAATATGAAGAATGTAAGATCAAAAAAGAGTAGAGTGTAGAGCCCTGAAGACATTATTGCACTTCTCTTTTGCCATTTGCTTTGTTTTGTTGAGACAGGGTCTCATACTGTAGTCTGGGCTGGCACGGAACGCCCTATGTAAACCAGGCTGACCCTGAACTCATAATTCACCTCACTCAGCCCCTTAAGTGTTGGGAGGTGTGAGTTACCATATATCTGGCAGCATTTTATTGTTTTCCTTTCTCCTTCCCTCTTCTCCATCTCTCTCTCCTTTTATTTTAAATACAACCATTGCATTTTAAACTTCCCCTTGGATTTAATTGTGTGAAGCTTACATCTTTTTTAGTACAATTCTTTACAACTAAAACCACCCTTTTCATAATTCTTTTTTAATTTTTGAAATTATATTTACATAATTTTCCTATTTACTCCCTCCAACTTCTCCCATGTATTCTTTCCCTTTGCTCTCATTCAAATACTTGATCTCTTTTTCTTTAATTGTTGTTACACAGACACAGACACACACACACACACTGCTAAATACAATCTGCTCAGTCTGTATAATGTTAAATCATTTTTACATGTCAATGCTCTTATCTATCCTTATTCTAGTCATTTCATTGTATTTGCTAGTGTTTCTGGTTCTCCTCCCAACAGATGGGATTTTATTTCCTTGAGAATTGGACATAGTCATATGACTTTTTTCCCCCCTCAGTACTAGGGATTGATCATAGGGACTCAAACATGTTTGGCAGGGGCCCTACCACTGATCGATATCTCTAAACCATTTTTTTTATTATTTATTTTTGGTGGTGATGAAATTAGGTTTTTGTTTGGGGGTGGTTTTTTTATTTTGGGTGGAGTTTGAGACAGTGTCTCATTATAATGTAACTATGTAGACTTGGCTGGCCTCAAACTCCTAGACTACCCCTGCCTCTGCCATCCCAGTGCTGGGATTAAAGGTGTGTGTGACACCCACAGACATTGAAAGTATTCAATGTGTTTAATTTTGTTTAAAGTTTGTTTAATTTTGATTCAGAGTCTCACTATATTGCTCAGACTGGCTTTAAACTTGTTCTGTAACCCGTGAAGGCCTTGAGTTTGAGATCTTTTTGCCTCAACCTCCAAAGTAGCTGGGATTACAGGCCTGTGCCACCAGGCCTACCAGTTTTTGTCAGCTCTGAGTAAAAGCCTTTAATCCTTAAGAGCTGAAGGATTGATTAGATTCCTTTCTTCCTTCCATAATGACCAATTCAAGGAGAATGGACAACATGGAGTTAAATCTGTACCACCCTTGGATGGATAGGTGCTATGGTTTGAATCTGAAATGTCTCTTGTGGGCTTTTATTTTGAACAACAGTTCTCCATTTATTACCCTATTTTGAAGGCTTCAGGAAGAGTCAGTAGGAGGTGGGGCCTGTCTGGTAGAAGTCGAAGACTAGGGGAAAGGCCTTTAACAGTTATACTTGACGCTAGGTTGTGGTTCTGAACTTTGTTTCCTATCTAATACCATGTAAATCAGTAAGCCTTTCCATCATGCTCGCACCACTATAGCCAGAGCTACTGCCTGTCCTGCCTGCCTTGCTATGCTGTCATGAAATCTCTCAGAAACCATGAAACCAAGAACTTTTCTTCTCTTAGGTTGTTTCTGTTATGTATTTTGTCACAAATGATGAAAAAAGTAGCTAATAAACATGTAACATAAATAAGAAAGTATTTTGAGCCAATGAGATTTTAAAGATGCCTATTACGGCCCATCTTTGACAAATATATATTTTTTTCTAAATTAAAATTTCCTGACGATTTTAGGTGAAAATATTTTAGAGCATCTAAAACACTAATGTCTGTATAATGAGATTATAAAAATATTTAGTTTATGTTATTCTGATTTAGTCATAAGCTATAGTCGAGAGGTAAATAGTATTTCCTGGTTTACCATACAGGCACTAACCTGTTTGAGACTATGACCTCTGATCAAATTCTAGATTCTTTGCTTTATATTATGTGGCAGAACAAAGTCTATGATGACAAATACTTAAAATTCATTTAGTATGTCAGCACTCTAACCCTGCCAAGCAGTTCCTCTTCCACGGGCAAGGCAATGTAGGTGTTCCTATCTGAACATAAGACATAAACACATAGGAGGAAGTGGTCCAAGGACAGGTTGAGCTAAAGCCTGATTTGCAGTTACAGTATCACTGTTGAATCTTGGAAATTGACAGAGCCTTTGATGGGTAACTATTAAGGAAAATGCATGGAACCTGCAGAGTTAGTGTGTGGTATAGGCAGCTTTAAGCTTCGTGGTCGTGCACATCCACTTTGAACCATAGAGTATTAGAGGCAATGTCATCTCAGCCTTGGGATGTGATTTGGGAGTACAGTGCTTCTCAAGTATGTATAAGGCCCAGGCACCTAGCACCAACATAACCCCCATCTTCATCTCTACTCAAACTGGATTTCAAAATTAATGCATAAATTTTTCAGTGGAAGTTAGACACATTTAAGTATATGTAGGTCTGGAGAGATAGCTCAGTCGTTACATTAAAGCACTAGCCTCTCTTGCATCAGACACTGGCTCATATCCCGGCACTCACATGGTGGCTTGTAAACTTTTGTAACTCCAGTTCCAGAGGATTCAATGCCTTCTGGCCTTGACAGGCACTGACTGCATGCACATGGTGTTACAGATATACATGCAGGCAGAACACCTATACATAACATAGAAAATTAAAATAAATGTGTGTAGACAGTATATGAGAAAACAAAAATGTAGGTGTTGGAAGATGTCATGTTTAATAATTATCCTGTGTAGCAGAGGTAGCAACTGTTGCATAATCCAAGGACCCTTGGGAAGAGAAGCAGAAAGAGCTAAATCCAAACTAATCTATGCTTTTTTTCCATTTTTCCTAAATAGTTTTCCAATATACTTGTAATTCAAAATCCACGGGCTAGAGAGATGACTCAGCAGTCAAGAATGTGTACTGTTCTTCCAGAAGACCTGAGTTTATTTCCAAGCACCCACATTGGCTATGTAACAATGTGTGTGTGTGTGTGTGTGTGTGTGTGTGTGTGTTTATTTGGTTTTTCAGTCCTCTGGTATCATGTAATGGTTTATCTTACCATCATTCTGGAGGCTTAGTTATCCTTCTCATGGATTGTTGAGGTATCAGGAAAGTTAAGATTTTCTGGAAAGTAAGTCAGTAATAAACATTTCCTGTTGTTGCTTGGAAAAGTGTTTAATGATTAGGATATCTGAGGAATCCCTTTTAACATTTTTCTGTTTCCAGGAAGCACAGTTTTATGGGGTTGCTGGTTCCTTGCATTTATTCTTTTAACTATCCATTGGAGCTGCTAGTGCCTTTAGTGACAAGGATGGGTAGATGGATGTTTTAAAGTGACTCACATCTGTATTAGAATTTGCATAGGGGAGGAGACATCCCATCGGGTGTACCCGTGTTCCACACTTTTTGCTTGTCCCCCCTTTTCTCCCTTTAGTTCTGTTCAGTTTGGCAGGGAACTCTAGATTAAAGAATATCTTGCAAATATAACTAGAATGATCTGATCATGTCATAGACTTCTTATGCTTATTTCATTTTTCTGAACTTTAATTACCTTATGAAGACTGCAGAAGAAAAGGATTATATGAAAGAGAGAGAACTCTTCTCAAGTCTTAAAGGCTTTTACTTGATATGTAGGGGTGGGAGGGAGTCATAATATTTTAGAAGCAAGAGAATGGCATGTTTGAAGCCTGCACAACATAGCAAGACTTTGTCTTTTAAAAAAAGAAAAGCAGAAAAAGAAAGAAAGAAAAACTCACAAAAGCATGAAGGGGAATGATTTCTACCAAATGGCAGAAAGTCAGTCTGCTAAATAGCATTGCTTTTATATCTTTAAAGACACATGTTTAGTAATCAAAGAAAACAAGTTTATGATACTTTGCAAAATCTAGCTTTAGCCTTTAAAAGGTTTATTGAAATCATTTTAGGTGTTAATATTTATGCGTGAATATTAAGTTAGTAGGACTGAAGACTTCCCATCAGCCTTCCTATATGGCAGCTCCTCAGCCTGCTGAGTCAATGCATACATCAGAATTTCTCTCCAGTGACATGACCTCAGCTCTGACTTTAAGGCCATAGGAACAAGCACTTCCCTAGTTGACCAAAAAGAAATGGAAAGCACAGGTTGGAATTCCAGCTCAGATATATACGTAGTTAGGCATTTATTTAGGTAGCTTTTAAGACCTGCCTGAGATGGGTAGGGGAGATAGAAGTAAGAGCCTGTAAAGATGATTGCTGGCATAGCTGGTATGCCTGCCCAGTGGGAGCACATTTATTTTGCAACTTTAGAAGCATCTTATACCACAAATTTCTATGCAAGACTTATCTTCTAATTTGGGTTCTTCCTAAAATTTAAGGTACCTTTAAGTAACAGCAATGTATATTTTCTCTTAGCATTTTCTGTTAACACGTTGCTTTCTTCAGTGTAGCTGCAGTGTAAGCTTTGCCTTGTCTGCCCCCTACTGGAGACCAGTGTCCTCTGGTTCTGGGTGGAAAAATGTTTTCCTTAATAGATTTATTGCTATTGAGTCAATATATTTATGATTTTACTCAGTTTTTCAAAATGATGATAAATACCTCTCTGGGTTTCCCATCTGTGGATCATCTTTAGAGCCCAGGTCCCTGAAATTTATCATTTGGAACCTACCTCAAAGCAAGCTCTGGTTTCAACTCATTATCATCCCCAACTATATTTCTGCTGTTCTTTCCTTTTTCTTGTGTTAGTCTCTGCATCTCTTCAAAATCTTTACAACTGGGTTCAAAGCCCACTTGTCTTGTGAACAGCATTCCCACAGTGCCAGCTCATCTGAATTCCTGTGACTTATCCTTCTTTTACCACACATTTACACGTAAAAGTTGGAATCAGCCTGGCATGGTGGCACACACCTTTAATCTCAGCAGTCAGGAGGAAGAGGCAGGTAGATCTTTAGGAATTCAAGGTCTATACAGAGTTATAGTCTCACATAGTGACTTCTTGTCTTAAAATAAAAAAAGTTTTTGGATCAGGGCTTGTGAGATGGCTCAGTAGATAAACATGCTTGCCACAAAAGTGTGGTGACATGAATTTGATTCCCCTGCATCTAGGGAGAGGTAGCTAGAGAGAACCAATTCCACAGAATTGTTTTCTGACCTCCACTTACATGTCATATGTGAGCGCATGCAGATACTTGCACATGCTAATAATAATAAATTAACCATTAATAAAATATTTAAAATGTTGGATCAATTTTTCAAAAATTATAACTATACCTCTTCAGGCAGATAAACTTTGTGAATGTGGCATTGTCTCACATTCTTCTGTGTCCCCTGTAGACTTCAGCAGCTCTCAATAAATATATTATTTTCTATTTAAAGATCAACAAATGGGCTGAGGGAGTAGCTCAGTTGGTAGTGATTGTCTAGCATGCACTAAGTCAAGGGTTTGGTTCCTAATACCTCTTAAAATCAGGCATAATAGCTCACCTGTGATCTCAGTACTCTAGAAGTAGAGACAAAAGGGTCAGAAGTTAAAGGTCATCCATCCTCTGCTGCATAGTGAGTTGGAGAATAGTTTAAGTATGAATAATATGATAACAATTCATTTCCCACTAGTAAAAACTATCATAGCAAAATGCCTCTATCTTAATATTTTAATTTATTTCTGGCCAGAGCTATTAACTGTGTTTGTTTACTACCTAATTTAAAAAAAATCTTTAGAAAGTTTTAAAAAGTCATGCTGTCAGTTTAGAAATAATTGGTTTTAAAAAAGCAACATCCCTTTGTTGCATTTCTATGTTTGTGTTCCTCTTTTAAATATCTTTCAATTTATAATTTTGCTTAATCCTAATCTAATTCTTCAGATCCATAAAAATTAGCATACTTAATAGTAAAAGAAACATCTGTTTTCAGTTCCTTTTATAATTTAAGTCCTTATGAAGGCATGATAAATTGTGTAGCAAAGGACTAACAGCATTCAAACCATAATCAGATTCAGCAGTTGGAGTGCAGCTAGTAGGCAGAGAACTAGCTACAGGTAAGGATAGAGACAGCAGGAATATGCAGGCACTGGCCCAGGGGTGAATGAACCCTTCTCCTTCTGCTGGGTCACCTTGCCCAGCCCTAATACATGGGGAGGTGCTTATTCTTACTGCAACTTGATAGGCCATGTTTTGTTGGGAGACCTGCCCTTTCCTAAACAGAAATGGAGGAGGAGTGCACTGGGAGATGGGAACAAATGAGGAAGTGGGGAAGGGACCAGGAGGAGAGGAAGGAGTGGAACTGCAGCCAGGATATTAAACAAACAAATAAATAAATTTATTAATAAAAATCAGACTTAAGTTTTAAATCAAAGTTTAGAGAACAGATGAGAATTTAGCTCAATGATAGTGCATGTGCTTAGCATGTGTGAGGCCCTGGGCTAACTCTCACACACCAAAACCAAAATAAAGTTTAGAGAGCAAAAAAATGTGGCTATTTGTGCAAGAAAAGATATTCAAAATATTTAACTCTAATACGGCACAGTCAACCATTTTGACTAGGCAGGGACAGGATCTGGAAGTCCCAAACATTAACCTGCCTGTTTGGTTTTGAACATTCAGAGGGGCCACCATTCATCACACACAAATATTTCAGCATTTTAACAATTAATTCATCTGTACCAGTGTGTCCTGGCTGAAAAATAAATTGTATAACCATACTAAGAGCTTGGGCTACAATAAAGAAAATGGACCAAGTGTGGAGTATTCAAGGAATGGGATCTAGAATTTCACTTCAGTGAAAGGAAGCAGAATCTGGATAGAGTCTTAGACCAACCCTCAAAGTACTTGGAGCATCCCAGACAGAAAACTAACTGATGCTTACTCTTCCATTACTTTGAACAAAGTATCTCACTTCTGTGAGACAGTTTCATCATCTGAAAAATGAGGTTCTGATCAGACTTACAAAGCTTTGGTTCCAGGGTGGTTCAAACGAGGTAAGAGTCATAAAAGAAGTTTCAATTTTAGAGAATCAGATATTGGCACAAAAGCAGACTTCTATCTTATAAACTCGAATGTGTGCTCTCTGCCCTTATTAGAACACTGCTCATGGATGGATAAGCCAAGTATATGACTAGTAATTTAATAGGAATAAAGTACATAATATAGGAAAATGAATCAGGTTTATTCAGTTTACATTTTCGTGGTTATAATGCGCTGCACTGTATTTACTTCCTCTAGTATCTTTTGTTTTGTTTTATCAAGACAGGTTTCTCTGTGTAACTCTGGCTGTCCTGGAACTCACTCTGTATACCAGACTGGCCTTGAACTCACAGAGATCCACCTGCCTCTGCCTTCCAAGTGCTGAGTTTAAAGACATGTGCCACCACTGCCCAGCTGATGTGTTGCATTTTCTTTATTTATTTATTCATTCATTCATTCATTCTTCTCTCATACATTACATCCTAACTTCAGTTTCCCCTCCCTTCTATCCTCCCAGGCTCTCTCTTTCAACATCCCCTCCCCACCAGATCCCTTCTTCCTCTGTTTCCCTTGTTACTTAGCCTCTCTGGGTCTATGGATTATAGCATGATAATCATTTACAGCTAATACCACTTATAAGTGAGTACATACCGTGTTTATCTTTCTAGGTCTGAGTTTCCTCAGTATTTTTTTCAAGTTTCATCCATTTGCCTGCAAATATCAATGTTGTTATTTTTTTAGCAGCTGAATAATACTCCAATGTGTAAAAGTACCTCATTTTCTTTATCCATTCTTCAGTTGAGGGACCTCTAGGTTGTTTTCAGTTTTTGGCTATTACAAATAAAGCTTCTAAGAACATAGTTGAGCAAGTATCCTTGTGATAGAATGGCGCTTCCTTTTGGTATATGCCCAGGAATGGTATAGCTGGGTCTTGAGGTAGACCGGTTCCCAGTTTTCTGAGAAATCACCATATTGATTTCCAGAATGGCTATACAAGTTTGCACTTTCACCAGCAATGAAGTAGTGTTTCCTTTACTCTGCATCCTTGCCAGCATGAGCTGTCATTGTGTTTTTGATCTTAGCCATTCTGACAGGTATAAGATGAAGTCTCAGAATCATTTTGATTTGCATTTCCTTGATGGCTAAGGATGTTGAACATTTCTTCAAGTATTTCTCGGCCATTTGAGATTCCTCTGTTGAGAATTCTGTTTAGCTCTGTACCCCGTTTTTTAATTGGATT
This sequence comes from Ellobius talpinus, assembly GCA_001685095.1. NCBI lineage: Eukaryota > Metazoa > Chordata > Mammalia > Rodentia > Cricetidae > Ellobius > Ellobius talpinus. Next base: position 16,679 of record LOJH01005879.1, on the reverse strand, counting down.
ATTTGGTCTGTTTCTGTCTAGTTTCTTAAGATCTTTATATATTTTGGATATTAGTCCTCTGTTAGATGTGGAATTGGTGAAAATTTTTCCCATTATGTAGGCTGCCATTTTGTCCTGTTGATGGTATCCTTTGCCAAGCTTTCCATTTCATGAGGTCCCATTTTATTGTAGATCTTAGAGCCCATGATATTGGTGTTCTATTCAGGAAGTTGTCTCCTTTGCCAATTCGTTCAAGGCTATTCCCCCACTTTCTCTTCTATCAGGTTCAGTATCTGATTTTATGTTGAGTTCTTTGATTCACTTGGACTTGAGTTTTGTGAAGGGTAATAGATATGGATCTATTTGCATTCTTGTACATGCCAGCATCCAGTTAAACCAGCACCATTTGTTGAAGATACTTTATTTTTTTCTGTTGTATATTTCTGTCTTTATCAAATATCAGGTATCCATGGGTGTGTGGATTTACAGCTGGGTCTTTGATTTAACTCCTTTGATCAACCTATCTGCTTTTATGGCAATACAATGCAGTTTTTATTACTATAGCTTTGTAGTACAGCTTAAAATCAAGGATAGTGTCACCTCCAGAAGTTCTTCATTGTATAGGATTGTTTTAGCTATCCTTGTTTTTTTTCCATATGAAGTTAAATATTGTTCTTTCAAAGTCTGTTTAAAACCAAGAAACTCAGCTGTGGAAATGGCTCATCGGGTTAAAGCATTTGCTGCACCAGCCTGACCAGCTGGGTTAGATCTGCAGGAGCCACAGTGTTGCACAGGACTATCTCTGAGCCACACTTGTTGCCATCCATCTTCAGGTGTCCTGTTGGACCTGCTTACAAAGATCTCAGCAGTGCTTGTTGACTGCTGGATTCTCTCACAGGAGGAGCGTGGAGGATCATGGAATCCTCACGCGAGTACTCAGCCACCCCTCCCAACTAGTTGTATCTGATTCTGCCCTAAATGTACATAGGTCTCAGGAAAAGTCAGGTGGAGAAGGAACAGGGGAGGGGTCTCTATCTACAAAGCCATGAGGGAATCATCATCCATACTGAGTACAGACCTTCCAGGGTGGCTACTTTAAGGTTACCCATAATCTCATAATCTCTCATCCATTGCTCTGTAAGTGAAGTTAATAAACTATTGATTTTGCACAATGAACTTTAATAAGAGTCATGCCTCAGGTTGTTGTTGGGACTGTAGGAGGATGGGGTAGACTTTTTAATATGTTTTTTATATTTGGGTAAGGAATTTTAGCAACACTCATAAATGTGAAAGGAAATAATTGACTCACAAAGTTGTCCTCATACCCAAGCTGTGATACACATATGTGCCCCCATAATAATCACTTTTTAAAAATTAAAAAATAAATTCAAGAAACTGAATCTCTGATAATAGAAAAGACAATATTACAAGTGCACAGTAAGAACCATAAATGGATGAATTTAGCTATATACAGTAAGTAATCTTTAAGTAGAATAAGGATTATAGACACATCCAGTGACAACTCCACACAGAAACTCAGGGTTTTCCTCTGAGCATTGACTGGACTATGTTTCTTCAAAAGTTCTTTACTGGGGACATTTTATTTTTCAGAATTTTATCTGTTTTATCAAAATTTAAATCAAGCTTTCTTGTCTCTGAGGAAGCAGCTCATTTGGTTGTTTTGGTTTTACAGTAACAGTGTTGGACATGTTAGGCAAGCGTTCTACCACTGGTATGTCCCTAGCCTCCTTCCCACCTGCCTCTCTTAGACAGCTTCTAACTATGTAGCTCAGGCTAGCCTAGAATTAGGATCCTCTTGCCTCTGCCTCCCAGGTACTGGGATTATAGGCTTGCATCAGTGTGCCAGTATGTATTTTATAATAGTTTAAGGAAAATACTTAGGCTACACAGATTTCAGCAGTTAAAAGCAAGTACTGCTTTTACAGAAGACCTGAGTTCCATCCTCAGCTCCCACATCAGGCAGTTCACAGCCATCTGCTAACTCCAACACCCAGGGATTAACACCTTTTAGCCTTCACACTCATATGCACTCATAAACATAATCTAAAACACAAAAAAAACCTTGAAAATGGTGGATTTTCACAGAAATTTCCTATTGCTTCAAATGATAGGCAAGAAAGTTTTATTTAGGTTTTCTTTTAACCCTGTCATAATAAGAGTATGATATGACTTTGATTTCAATTGCAGTTGTTGCATACTTCATCTAACTTATTACTTTACTGCTTGTTATGTTTCTATAAAGTATGATTAAGTTGAATTTATGTTTGGCTCCTGATTCCAGCCAGCATCATACATTCTTTCCTTGTTTTCTGTCCTGTTCCTTTGCTTACATGTTCAACTAGCTAGTCCCCAGAATTGGTGGAGGTGCTTAGCGATGACTGCGGATTCTTGCTGCTTCCTCCCTGAGAAAGAGGAATCCAATTCCTCTCCCCTCCAGGCTGTCCTTTACTGCATCAAAAAAGTGTGACATGAGCGACACTATTGCTAGCTCCAAGCCTAGCCTTTTAGAGCCTTGAACTGCTATGCAAGAAGCCAACCCTGAAACTACTCTCCTTGAGGAGGCCCAAGCCATATTAGAAATCACATTAGGCACTGCATTGGACATCTGCAGTGGATCCCAACTTTATAGCTGTCCAGGTTAAGACAACAGTCATCTATCATTTGTGCCTATTTGCTGTACAACAGCACCAAGTGAACATCTAGCTATTCCTTGAATTCATTTCTTACAAAGCAATTAATAACCCACAACACTGGTTTCATCCCCATTTTCTTTGCTTTCAGGAATAGTCTAAGCCTTCTCTAACAAGTAAGTCAAATGCTATAAATAGTATTTGTATTAGGAGAGTTTATTAGAGATATAGAACCAACAAAATTTACACACACACAAGCATGTGCACGACACATTCTGGAGCAGTACAGGACCAGGTTCTCGAAACAAGTGAGAAATCCAGTGCTTAAAGCCTGGAAGCTCCCTGGAGAGCCATATTGAGTCCTGTACTGAACGACTGGAGAAGGTGGAGTTTGTTGTCAGTAGATGGCAGCAAATAGAAAGGAGCTTGCAGGCCATCACTTGCTGCTGTCCTCTAGCTTCCTTTATTGAGTTGCCATTCGGAAGGTGTTGCGCCCCCCCCAGAGTGGATCTCTGCCCCCTCCCACTTGCTCACCTTCCCACATATTAATCCTTTCTGAAACGCCCCCAGCCCCACCCCCTACACAGATGCACTTCACCCATCTTAGAAATCTTTAAATCCAACCATGGCGACATCAAGCACAGCTTTCGCCGTGCTTTTACACCCTCCTGCTTTCACAGACCAGAGGCACAGCACTATCGTCAGCTCCAAAGTGCACATTTCCTTTCAGAAAGACACAGGTATGTGGCTTTTTTCCTGATATCCCCCTCACACACACACACTATTAGTTTATTGCCAAGAGCAGAGACAACTGATAATCTCTGTCACATTGAGTTAATGTATAATCCAGTTTCTTGGCTATAGAATTGCCATGTTAGGATACCTAGCGTTATAGACCCATAGCAGCAATACTGCTTGATAGCCTTAACCTCTAATATCTGCCTTTGTCTCAGAAATCCACAGCTACTCAGTGTTCCCCAAACTTACTAAATTTTGTTTTTCTTTTTTTGTTTTTTGTGCCTCTGCCTGAAGTAAATTAGCTCTTACCACTTGACAACAGCCCACTAGTTCAAGCCCAACCTAAAAGTTAACTTAAGTAAAGAATTTTCCAATCCTGGTTATTTCTTCCTCTGTGCATATATATCCTGTGTGCACGCAAGCGCGCGCGCACACACACACACACACACACACACACACACACGACAACTGCTCTAGCCCAAGTGAGGCAATTTACATTTTTAATGGAACCTTCTCCCTGAGTTACAATGTGAACTATCCAAGGATAAGGACCAAATTTGTTTACTGGCCAGAGCATAAGACTTTAAGTAGTTAGTTGGTATTGAATGAATGAATACACAATGAAAACAAGTGAATTGTCAGCTTAGCCAAAAGGAAAACCTAAGTATTACTTCCAGACCTTAGGGCACAGGTCACTTCCTGAAAAAAAAACCAACAGCAACAACAAAATTCTTGTATCTTGTTAAAGCTAAAATGTTACTAACACATAGTTTTTATTTGCTGAAAATGCATAGTCAGTTGGTTTCAAGTGTTCATCTGTAACAAATTTAACCAGTTAGCCACTCCAGTCCCATCTGTACATAGGGCATTGTGCTAAACAGATGAGATTAGGCATGGTGCTTGACCTTTAAAAAAAACTTACATAATTACACAAATAAAATCTATAAATTCTTCAGTAAAAATACATGAGGTGAAGCTATATGTAATAAGTAATAAATATGAATCTAGTGAAAATAATGTTTTGTTTTTAAAGAACAAGTACCTAGGATGTCCTAGGCCCTAGGCCTGATCTCCACATTCTTAAAAATCAGACAAATGCTTATTGGAAATAATACATACATTGTAATAAAATTTGAAACCATTTAACAGTAAAGTAAATGACACATTAAGAATATAGGCATGAACCAATAAGATGGCTCAATGGAAAAAGGAGCTTACCTCCAAGACTGATTACCCGATGGTTGGATATGCTGACTCACACCTTTGACCTCAGCACTTGAGACTAGCTGAAGTAGGAGGAGTTCTGTGACTTCTAGGCCACCCTGAACTATAGAGTGAGAAGAAAAAACTTGGTTGATGGATGGGCAGAATGAATGGATAGATGATGAAACAAGTAGAGAAAAATGTTAATGATAAAATCTAAATTGTGGATATACAGGTTTACTATATGACATTTTAACTTCCCTATGTATTTGAAATGTTCTTACAATAAAATTGAATGGAAAATAAGAATATTATAAGCATTAGCAGAATAGTTGCATCATGAAGTAAGACAGAAATCAGAAATAAATAAAGATACAAAATATTGGATACTATTCTAGGTTTTAAGTACAATAGTGTTCATTTTACTACTTTACTTCATTACTTAAATATGTTAAAGTATTTTATTTAATAAAAATGAGAGGAATACATCGAAATTTGAGAGATATCTAAGTAGTGCTACTAATAATGAAGCAGTATTTATTAAATTATATCCCAAGAAATCTTTTCTATTTATTAAATTCTTTGGGCACATTGTGTGTCTGTGTATGCATGTGCACACACGTGTGCTCATGCACATTTACATTCAATTCCATGTATCCTTGTGTGTGTGGTGGGCAGAGTTTGATGTAGGAATCCTCTTTTATCACTTTTCCACTTTCTTTTGAGATTGGGTTCCCGTTGAACCTGAAGCTTACTGGTTTGCTAGACTGGCTAGCAAGTTCTGAAGACCCAGCCGCCTCTGCCTCCTGAGCGCTGGGATAAAGGGTACATGTGTCACACCAGACCCTTCATTTTCATCTGTGTAAGATTTCCAGGTTCTGTGTATCTTCCCATTCAGTTTTTTTCCATTTTAACACCTTTCTTTCTAAGTTCCTAAAGATAGTATCTTCTGATCCTAAAGCCTATTCTACAGCAATAGTTACTGCACTAGTGACTCCCTGTATCCTCCTTCTAGGAATAGAATCTCTGCAGAAACAATGGCAATGATTTAATGAAAATCAATATTAAGAATAACATAGGAATAAAAGTTAAGACTTGGCCATGGAGCAGAATCAACTAAGCAGGGCTCAGGGCTCATAGGGACTCACAGAAACTGAAGCTACAAACACAGACCTTGTATGTGTCTGAGCTAGGTCCTCTGCATATACCTTATGGCTATGTAGCTTAGTGTTCTTGGGGGACTCCTAACAGTGGGAGTGGGGGAGGATCTCTGACTCTTTTAACTAACTTGGAACCCTTTTCCTCCTACTGGGTTGCCACATCCAGCCATGGGCTTGTGCCCAGTCTTATTCTATCTTGTTAGGCCATGTTCAGTGAATATCCCTGGGAGACCTGCTCTCTTCTTTTGGTGGGGGAGGAAACAGAGGGGAAGTTGATCTGGGGGAGAAGGGAGATGGGGGAGGGACTGGGAGGAGTGGAGAGAGAGGAAATGTATGAGTGAAGAATAAAAGTTAAAAAGAGAGAGAGTTGGCCATGGATACCCAGGAATGAGGGTGGGATGACGAAGAAGTAAATGGAGACTGCTGCATAAACTACAAAGTATGGGTGCAAACAGTGTGGCAAACAGTGTACACATCAGTTAAGATTATTTTTCTCTCCGGGTGGTGGTGGGGCACACCTTTAATCCCAGCACTCAGGAAGCAGAGGTAGGTGGATCTCTGTGAGTCTGAGGCCAGCCTGTCTACAGAGTGAATTACAGTATAGTCAAAGCTACATACAGAGAAACCCTGTCTAAAAAAAAAAGAAAAGAAAAGAAGGAAAAAAGATTATTTTTCTTACTGCTTCTGTGTTTCACAAGCCAGGCAAAAGTGATGACAGAACAAATACTAAAATCAAGAAGCAAATGTAAAGAATAAAATCTTCATAGCATCATTAATTCTATTATCTTTTCTCACTTTTTCCTCATCAATATCCTTGCCTCTCTGAATATCTGTATATTATAGTAATATAACTTGAAGCATGATTAATAAAATATCTACTTCAGTCTGAAATGGTGATCCTGCCTTCAGGAATCTCAAAATGAGACTGTCAGAGAGCTGTCTCCTCCTGTTTTATATTCCTCTCTAGGGATGGAATTAAAGGCATGTACCACTGGGATTAAAGGCATTCACCGCCTGGTTTCTCTGGCAACTAGTGTAACTACTGGGATTAAAGGTGTGTGTTACCAGTGCTGCCTGGTCTATAAGGCAGACCATTGGGGCTGTTTTACTCTCTGATCTTCAGGCAAGCTTTATTTATTAAAATACAAGTGAAATGCCACTACAATAACTAATTCCTAATGTAGGCCAGGCATAGGTAAATGATAGTTTCCAGTCAGGCAGAAGGGAATATTCTTGTGGTTTTAATTGTAACATCACCCTATGAGTTTCCTTGGGCAACTTATTTTCTTTTTGTGAATTTTGTTTTCTTAAGATAAAACAGTTATTAAATTTTCATAAGTTAAGATCCAATTATGTTATATAGCACTAAGAATACTACAGTTTTACTATTATGCAGTGTGTTTATTGTGTGTATGTGTGTGCTTATGAATGCATGCCACAGCACACATTTGGAAAAGAAGCGACAGTGCTGGCGTCAGTTCTCTCCTTCTACCAACTCATGCTGTCAGGCTTAAGATGAAGGCACTTTACCTACTAACCCATCTCACCAGTCCTAATTCCATGTGTCTAATTATACTTATTTATCTTGTCACATTTTCTAGCCCATGATTAATATACTCCTATCAATCCTTTGAATTTTTACTTTTATTGAAAATAGATTTTTTTCATACAATATTTTCTGATTATAGTTTCCTCTCCCCCTATTCCTCCCAGTTTCTCTCCACCCCACCCATTTATATCCACACCCCACTTCTGTCTCTTATTAGAAAACAAGCATCTACGGAATAATAATAAGATAAAATACATCAAAAACAAACAAATCGGAATATGACAAAGCAACCAAACAAGAAAAAGAAACAAAGAAAAAGCATAAGAAATGCATATAGATGAAGAGACACACATCCACACACACAGGAATTCCTTAGATACTTAAAATAGGGAGCTATAATGCATAACCTAAAGGACCTGCAGAGAGAGAGAAAAGAGAGAGGAGAGGAGAGAGAGAAAGAGAGAGAGAGAGAATGCCCTGATTTAACATTACAAGACAGAGAAAGATGCAGTTGGGTTTGTTTTGGGTTGATCATTTACTGTTGGGGTCTACTACCAGTAAGAGTGGTTTGCTTTCCCAGAGAGACTCCCTTAGAGAAAACTAATTTTTTTTATTTCCAAGTGGCTATCAATTGAAGATAGTTTCTGGGTTAGGGATGGAGTCATGTGTCTGCTTCTCTGTTCAGCTCTAGGATCCCATCTGGTGTAGATCCTAGCAGGCCCTGTGCATGCTACCACACACTCTGTGAGTTCATATGTGAGCCAGCACTGCTTTATCTCTGTTACAGAAGGCTTTGATTCCTTAGTGTTTTCCATCCTCGTTAAGAAGTCAGAAGGCTAGGTATGGTGGCGCACACCTTAATCCCAGCACTCAGGAGGCAGAGGCAGGCAGATCTCTGTGAGTTCGAGGCCAGCCTGGTCTAAGAGTGAGTTGAAGGACAGCCAGGGCTACACAGATAAACCCTGTCTCAAAAATTAAAACCAAATCAAAACAACAACGACAACAAAAAGATAATATATTTAATGTGTCATACACAGTGCCTGGAACATTGTAAGTGCTCAGTAATTGAGTAGACATTGTGTTGATGGCATTGGCGGTTTCCATAAGTACTTGGAAGGTTTGCTCATTGTTTAGATTGTTCTTTGTAGATCAAAATCATTAGGTCATTTTGATAATGTTTATTGGTGGTAATACGATGAGTGCTTATTTTATAGTAACATAACAATACAGAACATATTTGGTTGGTGTTCAGAGGTAATTATTTTAATGAGTAGCACTTTGTTTTCAGTAAAATTTGTTTATAAACTGTTAATGATACTTCTTCCTAAAATAAATTTTAATGTTATCAGTCTCTTCATTTAGTAGAAATCATCTTTTGTAAAGAAAATTAATTTAGATGCAGATCAACATGAATAACATATCTCTGCATTTAAAAATTAGTTAAATGCCATTAGTTATGAGACCATTTTAATTTTTTGTAATTTCTGTTTATACAGGAGGCCGACAGTGGGGAGGAGGAATGCCGGTCACAGCCCAGAAGGTATGTTTGTTTATTTCATCGTATGTCATTTATGTAGTTATCTCTTTTTTCTAAATTTTTATGAGTCTTGCTGAATTAGTTTGTCCTGGTTTTACAAGATGCTCCACTGATACTTAAAAAAATGAACTGCTGTTTCGTGTAGTGACTCCTACCTGTAAATCTCAGCACTCAAGAGTCTGAAACAAGATAATGGGTATGAGGACAGCCTAGGCTACTTAGCAAGTCTGTCTCAAAAGCAAACAAACAGGGCTGGAGAGATGACTCAGCAGTTAAGAGTGCTTGTTGTTCTTCCAGAGGACCCAAGTTCAATTTCTACCACCCATGGGGCAGCTCACAACTACCAGGGCATCTAAGACCTTTTACTATCCTCTGTGGGCACCTACACATATGTGGTTCACATGCACATACCCATACACCAACAAATAATTTTTAAAAAATCTAGATATGGGCATGAGAGAAGACTTGGTGGTTAAGAGCATTGACTACTCTTGCAGAGGATCCAGGTTCAAGTCACAGAACCCACATGATGGCTCACAACTATCTATAACTCCAGTCCCAAGGAATCCAACTCCCATTCTGGCCTCTGAGCACACCAGCCACTCACATGATGCACAGACATACATGTAGACAAAACCCATACACAATTAAAAATTTTTAAATTTAAAAAATTACTTTTTAAAACTAGATAAATGCTATTTTAAAAATGAATAAATGGAACTGCTTTAAGAATCCAGTTACTAACTCAGGAAGATTTCAAATGGTTGATTGTTTTTCAGCGATATGGAAGGCTAGTTTGGGCACAGTTTTCACCAAGTCTCTTGGGGACTGGAGATGTAGCTCAGTTGATAGAGTGCTTGCCTAGCATGCTCAAAATCCTAGGTTTGATTCCCTGGCACTGCATAAGCCAGGCATTGGTAGTCTACATCAACAACTGAAGCACTTAGGAAGTAGAGGTGGAATAATCAGAAGTTCAGGGTCATACTTGGCTAAATAGCTGGTCTAAGGCTAGCCTGTGCCACATAGGGAATCTCTGTTCTGCAAAGTTCTAGCCATTTATGTGTTTACGTCCTCTAAAGTCATTCTGAGTGACATGTACAATGGATACAATAAGCATGCTTATTATAAAGATGCTAACCAGCTAAAGTGAGCTTTATTCAGCCATAAAGAATGAAATTATGTCACTTATAGAACAAAATGCATGAACTGGAAATCTTCATGTTAAGTCAAATAAGCTTGATGCAGAAAGACTATCTCATGTTCTATATGTGTGGAATCTAGATTTTAAAAATAAAACTAATTAAAGTAGAAGGAAGAGTGTTTGAGAAGAGGAAGGGAACAAATAGGAGTGTGGGACAGGGACGAAAGAAATATGATCAAAGAAAGTTATTTACATGTATGAACTATAATAATGAAACCAATTGTCTTGTACAATTAGTGTATACTAAAATAAAAACCGGAAATATAAAAATTGTAATGTATTTGTTACTGCTAGCATACCATAACTTAAAAGAAAAATGTAGTTCCTTTTCTTTAGTAACTGATGTTATTGGCAACATTTTCCTGTCGTGACTATCATATAAATGTTGGCTTAAAGCTTAATTTCTCACTTTCTTAGGAAAGATTTGGCAGTAAAATCTCATTTTGCATAAGGCTAAGAGATAGAAAGAAACTCAGTAGACATTGTACCAGAAGCATTGTAAATGTTACTCTCTTTAGAATTTTATTTATTTACTTGTTTGTTTGTTTATTTTTCCGGTATCTTTTTTTAAATTATTATTATTATTATTATTAAAAATTTCCACCTCCTCCCATCCTCCCATTTTCCTCCCCCCTCCCTCATCCCCCCTCCCCTGGGTGGGAGCCTAGTGTGTTTGGATGCTCACCTTCTTAGACCTCGATGGAGGTGGGAGGACCTTGGACTTCCCACAGGGCAGGGAACCCTGACTGCTCTTTATTTATTTATTTTAAAGTTTTTTAATTAATTAATTTTTTAAAAGAATTGTCTTTTCTCATACACAACAATCCCAGTATCCACTCCCTCCCCTCCTCCTGTTCTCTCCACTCCCCCGCAGAGGGTAAGGCTGCCCATGGGGAGTCGAGCACATTGCTTTGAGACAGGACCAAGGCCCTCCCCACTATAGCTAGGCTGAGTTCCCTCCGAAGAGAATGGGTTCCAAAAAGCCACAACAAGCAGTAGGGACAAATCCTGGTCAGTGGCCCCACAGTCTGCCCCAGTCATACAACTGTCACCCACATTCAGAGGGC
>LOJH01005878.1:19240-33398 GCA_001685095.1 Ellobius talpinus | reverse complement strand
CTGTGGGGTACCGGGCAGGACAGAAAACCCCAACAAGCAGCCCCTCATGTTACAATCTCCCTTTCTCCTAAGCCACCCAACACCTTTTGGTGTTGCTTCCTTGCTTTCTATAGAAGTCTTCTCCTTAGAGGAGAACAAAATGAGCCAGAGGCCTAAAGGATGGTTGGTGCCTACCCAGGAAGCCACTGTGACTGCTATATCTTACCTCTTCCCCTTCTTGTTTGCTAATGGAGCTTTTTAATTTGAGTAAGATTGTCCTCAGTTCCACGGTTTAAAACATGATTGGCTTAAATTAGTAATGACTGGTCCAGGGATGGACAATGGGGCACAGCTCTAGCCAACGAGATGTAAATCAGAGACTGGGGACTTTAGTGTAATTTTAGTTCCTGAAAGTAGGGAGAAGTACCTTTCTTTTCTCTTGCATCCTTTTTTCTTGTGAGAGCTGATGCTTAGAGCTTTTGTAGTCATCTTGGGCCGATGAGGTTTGTAGAGCAGATATTGGACATTGGAGACAACATCCCTGTCTGCCGAGCAGATCCTGGAAGCTCTGGTATCTTATAAACAAGTAACCATATCCCTGAGGACTAAATCTTCAACTCCTTGCTATTGAAAGTGTAGGAACTGGCCCAGAGGCATAATCATCACCTGAGACCTTTATGTGACACCCCTACCCAGGGAAATTAGAGTTGGATACCTGTTGGCATGAGATAGAGTCTGCTAGCTTTTTCTGGACCTTTCATTCTGAAGCACGCTGGCTGGGAGCTTGCCCCAGGCACAGGTGTTCCTAGGGCTCCAGGAGCATTCATCTGGTTCCAGATTCTTGAAGGGAGGTGCTCCCTGCACTGTATCCATGGGGGAGAGAGCAGGTTGTGTGTGAGCATTGGGATGTTTAGGTCAGAAATCATTATAACCTTGGAGATGTCCTGAAGATAAGTGTGGTACCTGGAAGAAAGAGTGACTGCAGTCAAAATCAACCCAAGGCCTAAATGGAAAGTTCTAGATAAGATGATAGACAGGAATCATGATTGCCATTTTTCTGAACACAGAGTGATGCATAAAGAGAATGGAAAGTGCTCAGTGGATCTGTCTAGGACTGGGCTGGGAGTACTTATCATTTAGGGACCTTGGGGGCCTGGAGTTGGGAAGAGGCTCTGAGGCCACTCTCTGATGGCCTGGCTCACTTAAGATGGCAGCAGATACAGGTTTGGAATCTGATTATCTCTCCACCCTTGAGATGGAGCTGGATTTCAAGATCCATTTCATGTCCAATATTTTCCATCTTTTGAAGAAAGGTAAGGGAGATGTTCTTTTGTTTCGGGTCAGATTGGAGAGAAGTCTGTCTATCTACTTTCTCATCCCTGGCTGTCCAGAAGATGCTGGCTCGGGGAAGGAAAAACGGCCCCACCCCCAGGACCATAGAAGAAGGTCCTGCTATGGAGACTAGATGTCTCACAGGACAACCTGGGGCACATTAATCATGTATGTTGTCGTGCCTACTTGCCTTCTGCCTAGTAAACTGTGGCCAGGTGTCCTCTCCTGCCTGCCAATTCCTATAACACATGGAAGTTTGTTTATCCTGGGAGTCAGAGTGAGGAAGGAGTTTGAGACTTGAAGTCCACATAGCCGTCTGGCTCCTGGTTCTAACACTTTCTGGCTTAGACTGTCAGCTTTCTTAGACCCTGTGAAGATAATAGCCCCCACCTCACTCACCTAATAAGGTTGGTGACTTCAGACTAAAGAAAGAGCTGGTGGCTGGATGATGTGTGCCTGGGATTCCAGTTCTTGGGGGGCTGAGGAAGGATGATGGGCTGCACAGCCTGACCTTTTCCAGGAGGAGAGCAGGGAGAATGCTAAGAGAGAGGGGAGAAGAGGCAGGTCTGTGGGTGGCATTTAGGAAGACTGTAAATGCTGATCATCTTTATCAATGGTCTGTGTTTTTAAAAACAGCTACTGTGGTGTGTACGCGCTCTGGAGACCAGGTTTAAGTCTGGCCTGGCAGCAGCGTGTGGGCTGCAGGCCAGTGAAGGAGTCTGGGATGTAGACTCCAGACCTTCGATTACCAGACTGGATCCATCCTGACACCTGACTGGGTGTACTGAACCAGACAGGGAGCCGGGAACTTAAGACTGCCTTGCTGTCCCAGAAATGAATTCCCTGTGCACAGCCCCAGCCCACCCAGCTGTGAAATTGAGCTTTATTACCTATTTCCTCCCACTTCCTTTCTGGCCTCACATAGCATTGTTCTTGGGGTTGGTGTGTGTGGAGCAGAGAGTGGGGTACAACCTCACCCCTCATTCCTGACCCAGGACCCCATCGGTCAGCTCTCTACCATTACATCTCTCTCTCTTATCATCACCTTTCTTTCAGCAAGCCTTTCCATGTTCTCTTAAGCCTTCTCCAGTAGTCCCTTCCCTTGAGCTTACTTCTAGCTGTTCATCCATCTGTTCAGTATTAGTTATGAATTAATCACATGCCCAGTATGGCACAGGCTTTGTGCTTGGTGTTAGTGACCCATGAGCCAGCTCCCAGTATTATTCAGTGGTCTGGCAGTCAGGAAAGACTCAAGAGTATGGCTAGGTATGATGAGTTTCTGAGATGGGGGCTTCTCTCCACTGGAAAAGAAAAGGGGGTCATGCTCTCACTTTTCCTTGAACCCACCATGGTGTGGAACTGTAAGCAGCACCTCCTGGTGCTCTACCTTTGGGTACATAGTATCTTGGCCTGGAAGGCACTGGAAAGAGTTGCTGCCCCAGTGTGTGTGATTCTGAGGATGGTGGCAGGCAGAATGAAAAGACTGAATGCAGTGCACACCTTTGGGAACTTCACGGACTCACCAGAGAAGAGATCGCTACAGCAGAATTAGGCTAAGATCCTGAAATTCTGGAACTCAAGCTCTTGGGCATCCATGCTAATGGCCCTTCATGGCATTGGAAGCTATATATATGTGTATATATATATATACATTGTCCCTGTAGAGCCACATTAGGTTCATGTAACACTACACCACACCCAGAGCAGAGAGCCACCCTGCTTCCATTTTCTCTCTTTCTCTGCTCCAGCATACTCAAAACTGCTAGGACTAGAGCTGGGTGCCACCTATCTTCTAGAAATATATAGCAATAGCAAATCCCTTCAAGCTATAGTCTACAGGAGACCAAACTCCCTTTTCCTTTGGAACAGGTACCAGCAAAATTTACACACCCACAGGCATTTAGAGGGTATGACTATTCTGGGGGCTTGTGGATTCCTCCCTGGGCTCTGTCCTCTCCTCCCACCTGGTCCTTAGCTCATCCCAGTCTTTTACCTTAAGTCAACATCTATTATGCAATGGCTCCAAGTCTAAGCTCTTAGATCCTACTGCCCCTCTCTAGTCTAATTTTAACTTGGCAGAGTTCTATGTGGTACTTTCTCACCCCAACATCTTTCTCCCAAACTTCCTCCAAACTAGTTAGTATCCCCATGTAGCCAATGCTTGAAGGTATAACTTCAGAAGAATCCATTCCTTCACCCTTGATCCCCCACATCTTACTCATCAATAAGTACCGTTTCCTCTGCCTCCCAAACAGTGTCCTGGACACTGGTAATGACTCCCCATCACTACTCTTGCTGCTTTGAATGACACTCCCATCACCCTCCTGCAACTCTTTGAGGCCTCTAAGTTCATTTGCTTCGTTCCACTCTTCTCTGTTTAGATCCACTCCATATAGGGCTAGGTACCACATTTCCAAAACACATCATCAAAGAACATTGCTTCTTCTCATTGTGACTTCTCATCATATCTACAGACCAGTATACTGATGTGGCCCCTTCTATCCTGCTCCATTTGCACCACCTACCGTGCCTTCTACTCCTTCAATTTCCTTCAGTTCTAATGCAGTCCTCCCACTTGAGGTTCAGCCCAAGTGTACCCTATTCAAAGGGGGCTTTGTGAAACCAAATTCAAACAATTCCCTAGGGCACCTCATTTTCTCCCATATTCCTTTGCTGCAAAGGCTTCCTCGGGCCATTTATTACTTTTGAATTGTTAATTGTTGTGCTAAAGGCAGTCTTCCTCCTAAGTCCTATGATTGTATTCACTACCCCTCCAGCATTTAAGAGAGCTGAAGAAGCCTGTGGTTAATAAATACTGAGTGAATGGATGCATGCAAGCATGATGTGAACATGTTTTAAAAGTTGAGAATGATGGGACTAGAAGCACAAGTTGTGGCCAACAGGGGGGACCTTTGTCTACAAAGAGCTTTATCTTAGTGTGGTCTATATGCTATTCTTTCACAACTAGCCTCTGTGAGTCTTAAGTCATCCTAACATATGTATGCACTGTTATCATTTCCACTTTGCATATGAAGTGGGACAGATAGAAATGAAATAATTGGCTTAAGCCAGTAGTGAATGGTGGCGATAGAACCATCCTCTCCCTCATCTGGCTGACGAGGAACTTTCTCTGATGCGTTCATGTGTGTCTATGAATCTGAGGAAGTCAGCTTTGCCTTGTGCTAACTTTGGGGGACTCCAAATTCTGATCTAGAGACAAAGAGGCTGGGGGAACTCCAGCTTCTGCATTTTGTGATGTTCTAGGGCTGGAGAACCTGTAGAGGCCATTCAGCTTGTCCCACAGGGGAGAGAGTCTGTCCAGCGAGGAAGCTGTTAAATGTCTCTTCCCCGCAGATGGGAGGCAGCCACACTGAATCGAGGATGGCAGGAGAGTTGATGGCAGTGGTTCTTGCAGGCTTCCATAGGGCACATCAGCCAGCCGAACACAGGTCCTGTGCAAAGTGTACACATATAAATCTGCTCCAAGGCATAATGGAGTTTTGGCTGCAAAGGGATCAACAGTGGCGCAGCCACCTACTCTTGGACCATCTTAGTTCTGAAGGCTGCGTGGAGCTGGGCCTGATGCCCATGACCTTGGCTGAGGTTCCAGGTCAAACTCAGGAGGTAGTACTTTGAGTAACACCAGCTTCCTAGTGATAGATCTGTTTTCAGCTCTCCCTGCTGGAGATTGATTCCCTTGGAGCCTGTATCCCTTTTCTTACTTATTGAGTGTGTGTGATGGATTTTTGACAAGATTGATTTTGACCTGAATACTGCTGAGCTAAATGAATCAACATTGTCAATTCCTCTGCCTGATCCTGAAAGATAGTTATATGGATAAGGACATTTTTCTTTCAATTGAAGTGCTTTTTAGCTCTCCTGGTTGCCCAGCTGAAGGTCTCCCCCTGCCGGGGTCCACTGGCTGCCCTCCCCACATCTCCCTCTTGTAACATGGATGCATGAGCCGTTTTCCTCTTTCCTCTTCGCTCCAGCAAGGCTCCTTCCCACATCAGGCCTTCTCTCCCTGCCTGCTGGGCTATGCTTCTCTCACATGCTCCAGCCAGAAATATGAGCTGTAAATTGGGCTTGGCTGTGTGATGAGGAGAGAAAGATTTCTGTCTCATCTCTCTTCCTCATAGCAGTGGTTCCTGAATCGGCACATTACTTATTTTCCCCCGACCCTAGAATAGTTGCAGTCTTTAAGGCTGTATAGCTATGAGCAACTCGAAACGGGATTTCACATTCATCGCTTTTCCTTTCAGGATCTAAGCAAATGTTTTAGGGAGCGGCTCCGCGACTCTGCGGTTCTCCGCCTTCTTTGCAGGCTCACAGCTGGATCTGCTGCCATGCCCACTGGTGGCTCAGGCTTCCTGGGTTCTGTGTGAGAGAGGGTGGAGTGAGCAGGGTGGAAGAATTGAACTGGGACAGGGAGCCACTGAAGGAGAAGAATGGTTCCCCCTGCGCGTGAGTATCATTCTCACATTGTTGGAGCTATTTATGAATCTACATATAATAAATGAGTGTCATAATGACTGGCTAAGATAACTACTATTTGGTGCTTATAGTCATCTAAGGGGTCCCTCATTGGCTGCTTCAGACCCTTTGAACAATTCTGCACAAAGCCCTGTTAGAGATGTTGCTCTGATAGGCTAGTTGGGGCTCATAAAAAAAGGGTAACCTGCTCAGAGATACCCACTGTCTAAAGGTCCAGGGACCACGCTTGAGATTTCTACTGTACCGTTTTTTTTTTTTTCTGTCTCTAAGAGGAGCTCAAAGTGACATCATATTCAGATGGGAAGGCAAAGGCATGGGCACAGCTGGACTCCCCAAAATGGTGGCCAGACTCCACCTGACGCAGCTGAGCAAAGACCAAGATTTCCTGGCGGGGGCACATGCTCTAGCTTACAGGGATCACCAACTGAGCTTTTCTCCAGGTCTATCTCTGGCTGCCCCTTCTAGCCCCTTGGCCCTGTGGACAACAAGGCTGTTCCCAGGCATGGGGCCAGCTCCCAGACTGTATCTTGGCTTCCTCGCCCTACAGCTTATTCTAAACTTGCTTTCCACACTCATCATTCTCTAACACATATTTTGACAATAGCTTTTGCTCCAAAAGAACTTCTCTAACATCTCCAGAGAAATCTCTGTGGTCAGGGAGATAGCTTATGTTACCCTTCAAGTGTAGTCGGCCTTTGGCCCAGGGTCCATGCCTCTCAAATGGTCCGGGGCTTACAGCTCAAGGGTGGGTCTGAAGCTCTCTGTTTGATACAAGATTTCTTTCCATCTGTGGCCACTATCTCTTCCCATACAAAAAAACCTGTTAACATCACTGAAATTTTATTAGGTTTTGCTCACATTATTCCCAGGCTGGAGGTGCTTAGTTTGATCTAAGAAGGTGGGGTTTCCTATGTCTCTCACTGCAGGCTAACATGAGAATCATAACAAGACAGAATATTCTAGAAAAGCACAGCTACTGCTCGATAGAGAACCACAGTGAAATGGGCAGTCCTGTGTGTTTATTTTCCGTGGACAGTCTCTGAGCTACGAGCAGGTCACAGACACTCAAGTTCCAGGAAGCTGATGCCTGAGGGACCCAAGAGAGGAGAGACTCCTTCAGGCTGAGCTTCTCTCTATTTAGAGGTCAGCCTTCCCTTCCTGCCCCACCCCCACTGCTTGTAATTCAGGGAGGCCGAGAGAGGGACATGTAGGAGGCTGTTCAAGGGCTGTGAGGGGCAGGAGTGGTTGGGATAGAATGCCTGCAGCTGAGAACTATAAATCTGCAAGCTTTCAAGAGGACAAAGCCTTGTGCAGAAGGGCCAGTGGGGTGCTCGAGGAGGCTCAGGGCATTCTCTCCTAGAAGGAAGGAGCTGGGGGCAGGGAGAGATAGCTGAGACTCCCTGCGTGGAGAGAAGGAGTTTTGGTTCTATCAAGTCCTGGGATTTGGATTTTTCCACTCCTGTTCAAATCTGACTTCTCTGCCTGCTCTCTCATTGGCACAGCACCCACATGGGTCAAGGTCAATGTAAGCTGTGAGGAAGGAGGCAGCATCGCTGTAGCAAAGGAAGGGAAGACAGCACAAGAGGCGAGGCCTCTCTGTGAGAGCTAACAAGGTCTCAGGGAGAAATCACAGAAATTCCAGACCCACAGGAACCAGGCAGGTCACAACCAACACATTCTTCTGTGGGTCTCATGGGCTGAGGTTCGGGCCTGGGTCAGGTCCCTGCTGTGCCTGACTGGGCCAGAGGGCTGTCTTGTCCTTAGGCCTTCTGCAGCCTGCCAGTCCTCACTCTGGGTGATTTTATTTGTGCCATGAAGAGTACAAATGCCCCCTGGGATCAGAGTGGTTGATTCTGGACTCCTTCCACTGGGTCATTTTACTGACTGGCTATTCATCTGGGTCCAGTGAGAGAAGGGAGGTGGGGAGGAAGAAGGCTTGGCTGCCATTAACTCCTTCATTGCTAGCCAGTCGTCTGACTGTTTATCGGAAGAGCTCACTCCCGGTTCTTTGGAGGGCACCCTACCCATGCCACCTTGACTTGGATGGTTCTTGTGGTGCTAGGTGTCTGGTCTCCAAAACAGACACCCGTGGAGGAGGTGGGTCCCAACTGCTTTCTCATCCCAGCCTGCTAATGGAGTCGAGAGCATCCAAGCAATGGTCTTGGCATCTCTAATGTCGTGCATTCATCTGACACCAAATAGGCAGGTTATAAAAAAAAAGACAAATGGTTCGCAGAGAAAACCCTCCCCATGCCAGGAGAAGGAGAAGGAGCAGACAGACAAATAGAGGGAACTCCCTTCCAAGCTCCTTTCCCTTCCAGGAGCCAGCCAGTCTGTTTTAAACCAGAGCTTCTCATCCCAAGATGCAGGGGGATGACCACAGCAGGAGTGTCCAGCTAAGCAAGACCGACAAATACCATACAAAAGGAAACATGAGCTATTCTGGTTGGGGGTTGTGGAGGGCACCAAAGGCTGCCCAAGGATGCTGAATCTCAGTTGTAGGGATGGGAGGATGGGAAGTGTCCCTGGTCCTCTGACTTGGCCTTGAGGACCTCTGTAGTCCTCTACCATGTAAGGCCATCTGCTTTCATAGATGGCAGCTCACACAGAAATAACTTGTTCCCATGGGAGGTGGTGATCAATAGCTCAAATTAAATCCCAGAAAAGCTTTCCTTCTTGTGTGACACTTTATAGTTTCTCAGCCTATCTCTTCCCAGGATGACTGTAGAGACAGATGATAACTGTCTGGATAACCGCAAACAACAATCCTAAGTTCACTGAGGATTGAAGGGGGGAATTGGCCCTTAGAGGGGCTGAGTGGCCAAGTCTACCTCCGAACTCCCACCTTCCAGCAAAACCCTGTATGGGCGACTCTTCAGTGTCTCCTTAGCCAGTCCCCAACCCTGTTTAATGCTTAGGCATCTGGGTTAATAAGAATGTTTCAGGCACAAAGGTCTCCAGTTCAGATGGCCTTGGCCCCTGAATCACTCCTTTTCTCCTGGCTGCATTCCCCTTAACTGAATTATCTTTGCATGAATAACCGAGGTTTGCGCCGGGTAGGAGGGGCTGTCTGGGCTAGGGACTGTCTTCCTGGCTGCTCCCCAGATTTGATAACAACAGCTTCTTAAATGATACCCCTCCCCACAGCCTGGTCATGCTTCTCCCTCCACAACACAGCCCCAGAGTCCTCCAGAAAAAGTCCAGCAGTCTCTAATGATCCACCTACAGCCTGGCTGGGCTGAGAGCCAGGATCAGCAAGGCCAACACTGTTCTTGGCAGGAAATGAGGGGCCGTTATAGAAATACCACCCAGGCTGGGAACAAGATCTATGGAGTAGCAGCTGTGAGTGGGTGAGGTGCTGGGGAGCAAAGGGTAAACCAGGGTGCCCTGGTCTGTGGCCTCTGTGGCCCTTGCCCACAGAATCTGCAGAAATCAGCATTCCAGTAGGTTCTGGCCAGGGAAACTTGTTCTTTGTCTGTGAATCTCAAACTTCAGTCACCCCTGGATTGCCTTGGAAGGGGTCAGTTTTTAAAGCATGTCTCCCAGAATCTAGTGCAAGTTAGAGGTAAGATCTGAGAATTAGTCTTTAGAACAAGGCTTCCGATGGAGGAAAAAACTTTGGAACATATGTCTAGAGATTCAGACAAGAAAGCTAATGGAACTGGGCAGTGGTGTTGCACACCTTTAATCCCAGCACTCAGGAGGCAGAGGCAGGCAGATCTCTGTGAGTTCGAGGCCAGCCTGGTCTTGGGAGTGAGATCCAGGACAGCCAGGGCAGTTACACAGAGAAACCCTACCTCAAAAAAATGGAAGAAAAAAGAAAAGAAAAGAAAAAGTGAAAGAAAGGAAGGAAGGAAGAAAGAAAGAAAGAAAGAAGCTAATAGATTCATTGCAACCCTTTCACATATGAGAGTGGGATCAGCATCTATTTCCCTAATCTTGAAAGTAAGACAACTCCACTGAGTCGCCTCCTTCATAAACCCATTCGTGTCATTAGTGAAATTTTCCAGCATACAGACTGTTGGATCCCAGCAGAGCTACATATAGTAATGGTGTGGCTACTCTGGGTTCATACAGTACACATTCTCTGTTGAGTTCTCTACTGTCTCATTTAATCTGAACAATAATTATTGAGGTGGATTGTATTATTAATACAGCCAGCACAGGATAAAACTGGGGCCCAAAGAGGTGAAAATAGCCCTCAATAAGGTCATACGAATAGAGGATTAACCTGGGATTCAGGCTCTGCACAGCAACTGTTGGAATTGGTTTCCAATGACAAAGGCCATTCTCCTCCCTATTATGTATAGAACCTGAGGCCTGTGAATTGAACATCTGGAGGATAGATTAACAGGAGGAAATAACCCAGCTATTTATATATGTGATTTGCATGCACATGGAGGAACTCAGACAAGTTAGAGTATCCAAGGACTGGTTAGACTGGAGATTAATAGAACACCTGAACAAGGGCAGATAAAATAAGGCAAGAGACAAGAAAACAGGAAGGGGTGGGCTGACTTTCAGGGAAAGGAAGTGAGGCCAGGGTCACTTTCGAGGTGCCTAATGGTAGGGTTTTGAACATTTAACTGTGTGAAGGTGTGCTTCAAGTTTCTCCCTAGAGAAATCATATCATGAGTTTATGATTGCTCATCCCTAGAGTGGCCACTGCATACCTCCACAACTTCACTCACAGGGATCTAATGTGGTGGTTTGAATGAGAAAGGACACCCCCTAGTCTTAGGAATTTAAATACTTGGTACCTAGTGGATGGTGGTGTTTTGGGAGTTTTGGGAGGCATAGCCTAGTGGGAGGAATTTTATCACTGGGGCTGGGCTTTGAGATTAAAAAGTCTCACCTCTTCTAATTTTCTCTATCTGCTTCATGATTGTGGCTCAGGATGTAAGCTCTCAGCTTCCTGTTCCTGCTGCTGTACTTGCCATCTGCTTCCATGCCATCCTCAACATTATGGACTCTAATCCTCTGGAGTCATAAACTAAAACTCTTTCTTCTGTATGTAGCCTGGCTTTTGGTGCTTTTTCACAGCAACAGAAAAGTAACTGATCCAGAGTTGGTACCAGGAATAGGGTGTCCATATAAAAAACAAAACAAAACAAAAACAAAAACAAACAAAACAAAACCAAACCCTGTCCATATTGTTTTTGCAGGAATGTAGAGTTAAAAAAAAGTGGTTGAATGTAAGTAGAGCTTAACAGACCATTCTGGTGGGATCTTGGAAAACAGTAGTGCTAAAATTTATGTGGATTGTGGAGGCTCAGCTTAAGAGGTGTCAGAGGAAAGCAAGGATGTTAACAGCAGCTGGGCTTGATGCCATTCCTTTGTTAATTTGGCAGAAAGTCTGGCCGTGATAGCAATGGACTCTTATTCCTCTATAACTATAAGCCCAAATAAATCCTTCTTTCTATAAGTTGTGTTGGTCATAATGTTGAATCACAGAAAAGTAACTAATACAAGAGGTAAGAAAAAGAGGGTTGACAATCTTCCATATCAGTAGGATTTGGTGGAATGAGATAGGTATACCTCTGGAGTCTGTTGTTACTAAATATCCAAGGACTGGGGGACATTGATTAAGGCAGTATTTTCCTGAATGCTGAAAAAGTAACTTCACTGTGGTCATCTACCCTTGCTGGAAAGTTATGTAACATATCATGTAGTATGGGGTATATTATGTAATACCTACTAAAATTGGGGAGATTTGGCTCCTAAATCCAACAAAATAAGTAAAACTGGTGGGAAATAAGGATTATTTTAGTGAAGTTCGTTTCTGCAGAACCTTGGTAGTACTTCCTGTCTCCAATCCTCGGGTTGTTTTTCAAGTATATTTCTGGAAGATAAATGTATACATTCCTTCTAGGCAGATGAAGCAAGAGTAGCAAAATCCCTCTGCATTTGTTGTATCTAAATTGGCTTTAGTGGCATATTCTGTGGTAGCAAATTCTGTGCCCCTCTTCCCTAACTAGTATATCATACAATACAGCTCAACTGCTTCAGGTAGAGGTTAAAGCATCAGCTGCCATCCATCAGTCTTAATGGTCAGGTTCTGACAGATATGCAGGGGAGAGATGGCCATAAGTAGGTGTTAGTACTGTGGTCACAAAAGGCCAGAAAACTACATGAGATTCTGAGTGGAACACTGTCTTAAGAGCCAGAGACCCACAGTGGGCTCTTACCTTAAATCAGAGACCACCAAGTCACTGTCCTCTGACTCCCTTTCCTAATGTCCCACATGATTGCTGAACGGTTTTAGTCCAAACATGGCTGGTGACAAGGCAAGAACTCCAATGCATTCAGAGGCTGGGCATCAGCCAAGTACCCCATTCACAGGGTTGAGGGATTGGCCTGGGGCCAGCATTTCTTGAAGCATGATGAAATCTCTGGCCCTATGGTCAACTGTGCAATCAGCATTTGCTGCTGATGGATCAAGGAAATAGGTGGGGAGCTGGGAAGGACCTCAGAGAATGGGAAGAATGTTGCAGTGAGCTGAGAAGGAAGCCTCTAAGGTAATCATAGCCAAGTAAGTCCCTTCTAATGGAACAATGATTGACGTGTTAGTCTATAGTAAGAGGCTGCTTATTTATTTCCTGGCTGCCCAGACTCCTGAAATAACACATAAACTGTATTAATTAAATCACTGCTTGGCCTATTAGCTCTAACTTCTTATTGGCTAGCTTTTAAATTTTAATTTAACCCATTTCCATTATTTTATATTTTACCACGAGGCTTGTGGCCTATCGGCAAGGTTCCGACATCTCTATCTCTGGAGGCAGTGCCATGGCTTCTCTTTGACTCTGCCCTCTTTCTCCCAGCATTCAGTTTTCCCCACCTAGCTCTGCTCTACCCTATCACAGGCCCCAAATAGCTTCTTAATTAACAAACAGTATTCACAGCATACAGAGGGGAATCCCACATCATTAGTCAAGAAATATTCAACCTTTCTGAGGTAGCATCCATGGCTGCTTTGCTTCATGCAACAACAGAATTGAGCTTCTTCCTCAATTCAAAGTCTGTTGTTTCAGAGAGGGGATGAGAGCTAAGGGTACCAGACCTCTCTAACAAGAGAGGGATCTGTTCAGATTTCCCAGTTTACTGATTGTTCCTCTCTAAAGCTTTCCTTGGTACCCCTTATCTGACCTGAGTAGCCTTCCCTTATAGTCATCTCTGGAGACCTTCCTTACCATATTGCATCGTGATTGCTGCAGGTTGGTCTATATAAGATTGGGAGGTTCCGAGAAGAGCCCTTAACATAAAGGCACAGTTCCAATGGTTAAATGTATAGTCTAAGTCTAGGTGAGCTGCCTAAAAGCCTTTTCTAGGCAGTTCATCTCTCACACACTGACCTCAGAGAATGACCTCTTTCAGAGGAAAGAAGAAATGGCTGAACACACATGAGGCTGGGATGGTCCTTGAGACTGACAGCTGCTTGACTGAATCATAAAAATGTCATCTCCTTTGGAAGAGCACTCAGATCTGTGTGCCCTCCACCCAGGGCTGGAATGAAAACCACAGGCTCCTCTCCAGGCCCCTGGAGGGAAGCCCCCTTCTCCATCCAGCAGAAGGGAAGCTGGCATCTGGCACAGAGGGTTTCCTTGCCATGAGTCAGGTAGAGAAACAGCTTGTGTCTCAAGGAGAAAGTGGAATTTCGGAGTACACAAGGGTAAATATTGAATGTGAGATGCTGTTAATTAGTCGCACAAAGACCATTGGCATTAATGAGCACTGTCCCTTTGCAGTGAGAAGCAACCATTTCTTGGATCCAGGCTCACTGGCAATGGCCCAGTGTTCCTGTGAGTCTTGTATGACACTTTAATCTTAGAAAAGGCAAGAAAAAAAATAACAACTAGGATTGCAATGAAGTCCTTTCCTTTTCGACATTCCCTGTAACATACATAGAATCTTTAGGTTAAAAATATATTAAAAATACATCACTTGTTTCCCATTAGCAAATTTAATCACATCTCTGCCCCAGGCTTTGGGCTTTACAAAGGCTGAGGAAGAAAAAAGGAGTGGGGTGGAGAAGTGATGGCAACTTGGGTTTTTTTCTTGAGCACTTACAATATGCCAACTCTAGCTATAGAGCCATGCGTATCCTTTTGTAAACCTCCAGTCATCTGGGCTGCATGGATGCCTCGGTGCTTAAGGGCACGTACTACTCTTGAAGAGGACCAGAGTTAGATTTCTAACACCCATGTCAGATAGTTCAACAACCACCTGTAACTACAGCTGTAGGGGATCCGAATCCTCCAGCCTTGTATATATACACATACATATATATGCATAGATACACACACACTCACACAATCAATAATAAAATAAACATTTTTTTAAAAAAATCCTT